>JAAZTK010000846.1:0-16968 GCA_036507255.1 Megalothorax incertus
AATTAAATTTTAGGGATTTCAGGCAAGAGTTGGCGAGTATTCTAAGTCTCCCAAATCCTCATGACCCTAATGGTGGACCATTGCCACCCTCTCTCCAGCATCACTTTCCTCACCACCACCATCTACATCATGGAGGACCACCTCTTCATCATCATCCTCACCCAATGCACCATCATTCCTCCTTTTCAAATGGCCATTCGGTCAATCCCTATAACACTGACACCCGGAGCGTTCTTCTCCAAAACGCCACCCTTCCTCCTCCAGAACTCAACTCATCCTCGATACCCTACTCAAACGTCTCGATGGGTAAGTTGATTATTTATGGAAAGTTAAATTAAATATGTTCAAATTAGTCTGTACACAAAACGCGGGGAAAGCCTTGTATGAAATAATCTATCCTTAATTACTGTAATCATGTTATGTTTGAATACAAGGCTATGTTTTGAAAAAGAAATCTAAGCATAGCCTAGCATAGGCGAGTTTAATAAGGTATACGATAATTATACAATTTCAACTTTCAAGGTTATACTACCTATTATGAACAAGTACTATTAATATACTACTACATAGCTTATGTATTAATTATTAGATGGTAACCCTCAAGATCCAATAAAATCTGTAAAAGTCTAAAATATATAAAACACATACTTAGGTAGTACTAGTATGTATGTTTCCAATGGGATAGATTTGGGGTTAATGGGCTTTGCCATACTTTAAAAATATAAATGAACTAGCCGATAGTATTAGTTGTAGTAGTAGCTGTATGATAAAATTGAAATTTTAGTTACCTAATCTTTACGTAACGGCTAAGGTGTTGATGGGAAACTTGAGGTTTAGGAAAAAGCCTATGAGGATTGAAGGGCGGGGAATGAATAAAAGCAGGGCAGGGTATTTACTACCTACTTTTACCATCAATATTCTCGAGTCTAGATATAGGCACCTGATAGGATTAGGAGTATTAGGTATTACTATAAAGGGGAAAAAAGGAACCCTTGATTTGAACGCCATATCCGATTAGTCGCATAACCATAAGGTTTTTTTTCTCCCATTCGCCATAGTTGATTGCTTGAAATCAACCAGTATACGAGACGGATGGGTAAGCTTTATTGCCAAAATGTCTGTTATAAACTGAATAATGGTTGACTAGGAGTAAATTGATTGGGTTCGGTTGAGTGGTTCCGCTTAGATGGATAAAGTATCGTAGTAGGATAGGATTGATGGAATTATAAAAGCCTGAAATCTTTATCCAAAGGATAATCCATCAGTTATTGAACTTTGGAGCCTATTTTAGTGTTCCCTACTTGTTTCAAAGGCTTAACATAACACATACAATAAGGAGTAAGGAGCCATTTTATATGTTTTAAGAGGGGGTGTGAAAATAATTCAAGTGTAACGATTAAAGTGNGTTTTAAGAGGGGGTGTGAAAATAATTCAAGTGTAACGATTAAAGTGGTTACCCAAGATTAAAAACCCATTGTATTTTTTAAATAGCGTATTGATCCGCCTTTAAATATTGTAATACATACATACTAGTATCGTAATTCGTAAGCAGAGATTTACTCTTGGGAAATCAGAGACCAATTTGATTGGCTAAAAAATTGAACAGTTTTTTTTCTTGGGGTTTTCATGCTTTAAGGTTTTTCTCAGGATGGTGTTGATGATTTTTAATGATTGATTTTCATATTATTTTGCAGGGCCTCCCCCTAATCTGGGTACAGCGGTGGTTTCCTCCATGCACCTTACAAACTCCGACCCAATGATCCCTGACCAAAGCGCCCATTACAAGATGATTGAACCTTCCCATGATATGCTCTACTACCCGGTAAGTTTGGCTACGTAGCTTTCAAGAGCTGATTATAATTCTTTCTTTTTGGGAATAATCCATCTGTAGAATACGAGTAGCGGGGAGATGAATAACCAGACGACGGAAGGATTGTTGTCTTCAATTCTCAATGAAGATGATTTGCAGCTCATGGATATGGCAATGAATGAAGGTCTGTCTTGAATTCAATCAAATTGCAAATTGAGCCTTTGCTTTTTCTCTGTTCTACTACTATCTGTATGCATACTTTGTGTATTTATTTGTTTGGTTTTTAACCAAGTTTACATTTCCCAAAAAGCTTGCTTAACCTGAGGCAGACTATCCAATTTAGTTGGTCGTATGTATACCTATGTACATGGCCATATTAAAGTTAAGGGATTTGTCTTGAGATTGTTTCCAATCTCTACTATTATACATACCTACCGATTCCGTATATAATATAGATAGGAGTCACAAACTCAAATGTAGACTTTGAACATTGTTTGCACACCTTGTTTTCTTGGCTCTCTTTAAGATTCTACTAATGGGATTTGCCATTTGATTTTCGTGCAACCGCCATTGTTTGCCAAAAGTTTTCCAAAATCTTGTTAATGTAATTGCCAATTGTTGGGTAAAGCCCCTGATTATCTTCCGAAATACAGTACTTAAATATAGAGTTGGCTTTTAGTTCCCTTCCCTATGAGCCGTTTTGTACTTAATGTATTTTGGATGAATAATGTTGACATTTCCGCAATCTTACAATACTATTTTGTCTGGATGTGCATACAGTGTACTTCTTATCTGTGTACAATACTTGTTTAAGGTCCATTCTTTCTCCAAAGTTTAGTTAACTTAAAACGGCTTTAAGCCTAATTGCCTTATTCCCCCGTGTCTGCTATTTTTGAATGTTTTTTATTGCAAGTACCTATTTTCTATATCCTTTTTTTCAACCTCTAAATACAGTAGGCTTTATTATACGTTCTACTACTACTTTTAGCAATGCAATCCTGCTCCAACCCTAATTTGTAAAATCTACGGATTAAAATGCATTGTGTTCCTTAAATCCATTATTTGAGGGAATCTAAAGGATATTAGGAACAGTTTTTTTTTTAATGCAAAAGGGCTAGATATAAAAACAATATTTGTGGAGGCATGGGCAGGGATTTAACTTGCAAGCCGAAAAGTTCCCTTTAAGATAAATTTTGATGCTTTTGAGGAAATGAAAACAGTTTAAATTGCTGGGAGGTGACTCCCAAATCCAGATCATCGACCCCCGAATTTTAAGTTTACAGCTTTTTATGACTCGTGTAGAATATGCTTTTAAGAGCTGGTTGACTTGCAAGAATAAGGGAGTGACTTTAAGAGTACCTACCTGCATTATTATCAATTATGAATGGTTTTTGAGTCTCTGTCCTCGCTTGAAAGTACTAGCTTGGTCATAAACTATAAAGCCTATTTAATCCGCCATTTGAATTTTTTTTTATTATGAGCAGGGTTGAAAACTTGAAATATCTATGTTGTTTTCTTACAGCAATTTGCAATATCTTTGCCTAAAGTTTGAATTGTTGTAGACTTGTACAATTTCCTATTTTGTGGGAGCAACTATTTTAATTTACAATGGTATCTACAAAGTTTAAGGATTAAATTACCTACATTAGGTATGAGCATACTATACAGTATTCGTTCCTCACTATTTATTCTTTGACTTTGTAATAGTAGGCAGGTGACAACTAAAGATAGATTTGTTAAATCACCGAGCTGGAAACTCTTGCAATTTTAATCTGCCTATGCTTTTGTTTGATTTGGTTTTAATATACATAGAGTATTGTAGTTATTTTTCATATACTACCTAGGTACATAAAAATAAAATACATTATATTGTACTATTACTTATTAACTTAGGATTGGCTACTGTTATTTCATACTTTATAACCTTGTACAATAATTTAGGTATATGATGTAAGCTTTTCTGTACAATAATGATGAATTAACGCTTTTTGGGGCGTTTGTGCATTTGTATTTAATGAGCCTTGAAACGGAAATGGAGGATATTCCATTGAAATCCGAGTTCACCTCTGCTTTTTCTCTGCTCAGTGATCTTTAATACGCTTTACGTGTGTTCTATGCAATACATATTTTAGGATTTGATTAAACTATTGCTCAAAATATGTTCGATATTAAGCCATTGCATTGCATTGGTAAAAAAATGATTAAATATTATATTATAATAGTATATTTACATATGCATTCGCTTAATTAATCGAGAATATAAAAGCTTTTTTTTATTTATTTCAATCTTGAAATAATTCAAATTTTTTTTTTAGGAATGTACACGATGCGAATGATTGACAACCCCGGTACAGGAGCTCTCCCACATTCCTCCAATTGTGGTATGGTAAATGGAGCTGCTGGAGCTTCTGAGGATCGGATGGAAGCCTCCAGCGACTCTGCCGTTAGCTCAATGGGATCTGAAAGAATTCCTCCGATGGCGGATCATCCCGCCATATCCGATGGAGAGTGGCCTGACGAGCATCCCCACTCCTCTCATGACTCTTACACTCTGGATTATTCAAGGTGTGTATCTTTTTTATTTCAAGATCATTCCACATAATATATAAATGAAACTCTTTTTAGCAAACTACGAGGTTACGATTATCCGAATCATCGAGCACAAAAGAAACATCAAATGTTTGGAAAGCGATTCCAGCAGGATCATCCATATCCTCATCTCTCATACCCTGGAGGAATGCAGCCAACGACTTCAGCCTCCCTCGGGGATGAAATGAAATATAGCTGCGCTATGGACTTTGCTCGCCATCATAGTGACCTGAGAGTAAGTGGCGTTTCTGGGGGTCCAGACGCAGTCCTTAGTAATCATACCTATGCTCTCCCGCCTACTCTGGGGGCCCATGTCCAAGCGGAAAGTCAACCCACTAGCTCCCGTGCCAGCCGCAATGTCCCGAATCACAGTCAAAGCAATTCCTCCTCCTCACTCATCCTCCTCGTCAAAGGATAAACCTAAAAGTGAGTTTTTTTTTTCTTTCAATGTCTCCATTAAAGGATTTTATTTTGTAGTATTACAAACCTCAAACTTTTCAAGAGATGCTATTAAATTGTTTTATCTGATTTTTTCCTCTTAAATAGAAGAGCATTTATCCCGAGATGAGAAGCGAGCACGATCAATGAATCTACCCATGAGCACGGATGACATAATCAACCTCCCAATGGATGAGTTCAACGAGCGGTTATCCAAATACGAATCTCTCAGAAGCGCAGCTCTCGCTCATTAGAGATATTCGACGCCGAGGAAAGAACAAGGTTAGAATACGTTGATTTGTATTTTATTTAGAATTTTTTAAATGTGTATCCCTTCAAATAGGTTGCTGCTCAGAATTGTCGCAAGAGGAAGCTGGATCAGATTCTGCAGTTGGCTGATGAAGTTCATAAGATTCGGGAGAGGAAAAGTTCCCTGTTGAGAGAGCAAGAAGGACTTATGGCCCGCCGGAATAACATTAAGGACAAATATGCTCAGCTTTACAAATCCGTATTTCAAGTGAGTTTTCTTTTTCTCAATTTAAAATATTACTTTTTTTTTTAATTTTGGAATTTGAAATAATTAAATGGATTTTGTTTAGGCTTTAAGAGACTCTGATGGGCAGCCGTATAGCCCCTATGAATTCAGTTTACAACAAGCCGCGGATGGAAACATCATTTTAGTACCTCGCAACACACCGTCCACGAGTGAGGTGCTGGATCCTAGAAGACCAAAGCCTAAGGATGGAAAGGATGGCCAGTCATGACTCATGTTCTAACTCTTAATAAATATTAAGCTAGATAGCTAGAATTTAATAAACTAGTACTTGATATTAGGTTAAATAGTACCTAGTATTTACTTTTCTGAAAGCCGAATCCAAAAAATTGTATTCGTTTTAAATATTCATTTCTCCTTGAAAAAACAACAAAACCTATAAAACTTCAAGTTGTCCTCTATGTTTATCTCATTACATAAGTTAATTATTTGTCTCTTCTCCATCCATCCTACTGTACATTTTTGAGCTAAATTATTTTCACAATCAGTATTCTTTCTGGTAGTACATAATTTCCTTCACTTTATACATATATATTTTCTCAGGTTGTGTTTGCACATTAACTATGATACTTACCTACTTATTCTTATAAAAAATATAGTTTAATTTAATTACAATACATTTATAATATTTAGTTATTTAATATAATATTATACTTGCTATTGCGATATATGTAGGATGAATATACAAAGAGATGAGACTAGTATAAGTTTGTTCAGCTAACACGAAATATTACTAGAAGTATATTAATATTCTAATATTTGTTATTTAGTTATATAAAAATTTGTTAAAAAGGGATTGTGGTTTTAATATATCCTGTGAACTATTTATCTATAATATAAATTAAAAAGCGACACTGCACTTGCAATTTATGCGCAAAACTATAGGTATTATAGGTATTATATATAGTAATATATAAATCTTTAATTTTAGTATTTCATGCTAGATTTAATACAAATTAATATATTAAATTGTACGTACAATATAAATAATATAAAATCTACCTTGTAATAATAATAGTAGTAGTAGTATTAGATTTTAGAAATCGATTTAGACTCGAAAGAGGAATCAACTATACTTTGTATAAGTACACACTTGTAAAGGATTGGCGATTAACTCTGTTCCGAACAAAGGCGAATTATCTATTGAAATAGGTATTGACATGATCTCTACTAATGAATTTAATTAAAATGTTAATTTTAAGTTATTCGATGCATTAATAATTCTATAAATTAACTTAGAATTAGAGTAATTTAGGGTATATTGTCCTTAAATTAGTTTTTAAGCCAAATCTCGAAACTATGCATGTAATGATTCCCAATTAAAATATATCCTAATTAGTAACCAAAAATATTTATGGAGGAAACGAATTTTTAGGGCTTTGGTTTGATAAGCAAAAATGAAAATGTGATATGAATATCCGTAATAAATCTATATTGTATTGGGAAATGATTCTTATTTGATACTTATTTCAGTACGATATATCTAATATATGATATCAATTAATTACAAATGTTAAAATTATAACTATATATCAATAGTATGGAATTGGATGTACATAATTAATTTTTTGTATGCAAACTTGTTAAAACAGAAATAAACGAGAATATGTCAAAAGTTAATGTATTTAACGTGCAAGGAAATTGAGATGATTATGCATCTAAAATTCATTCTTCTGGATTCCAGATTACTATTAGATATTAAAGTTAGGAATGATTGCTAATACAGATACTTCATTATAGATTTCATTAAAACATTAAGTTTATTACTTTTCTTCATATTTATTCTAATTGTATCATATTAGTATTCTTATGTACACAGTTTTTCTTTAATTATTTACACATTTTTATGGCGTACTTATACTATCTGTACTATAGTAGGTATCTTACAGAATTATTTACACAGTTTATTCCTATATCAGTATCCATTTACTTAAGTCTCAATTACTAATCGTAATTGTATGTAATAATAAAGTTAGTTACCTATTGTATGTATGATGGTTAGTTGAGGAGTTTGTGTACATTTAAATTTCTTTTTAAATTACTATAATTAGCTTCCTACCTTCCTAATCTATGCTCGTATAAAAACTCGGATAATATTTGACTTCTTCTCCAGATCTAATTAACCTTAAAATCTCTAATGTTTATAACATTTATCTATAAATTTTTCCTTGTTTTAAAAACTAAGATATTAATTGGCGCAGGGTAGTTTTGGGGTAAGTCTAAACTTAATATCTTTATGGCATTTATTTTGAGAGGTGGGTTTTGCAGAGCTTAAAATTAATCCCTAAACATTATATTAATATATATGCCTTCCTTATTACGAAATAATTAGATAATTATCATAAGAATTTACAGTTCATCGTACATTTTATGATCATCTTTTAAAAGTCTTGCTATAAAATGATTATAATTGAATTAAACTTATATCATGCTTATATGGAGTTTGTTGTACAAGTACTGATATAAAATTATTTATAATATATCAGAGTATATCGTATTTAAGATTATTATTAATTAAATTCTAAAATGCTTTAGATAGTATTACCTAGATATTCTTATTTTAAATGGAAATATCTCACTTAAGTACGCATATAATAATACGATATCATATTTCATCGTAGAATGAGCCAATATCTTACAGAGTATCTACATATTATTATAATTAAGCATTTATTATTTTAATTTATATTATAGATAGAGATTGATTAAAAATCTTGTGATGAAAAGACTTAATTTGCGCAAACACCCTATTAGACTTTATGGAATGTCATTAAAATATGTTGTAAATGATTATAATACATATTTGATATTAATATACGATTACGATATCTAATAATTAAATTTACGAGGTTAGCTTAAAAGCTTTACACTAAGGTCATTTGGCAGTTAAAATTTGATAGATTTAATTAAAATGTACAAACTCATCCTCAACCTACTCTACAATATTTTAAAAATTGGGTTGATTGATGAGGAATTTTAATATTTCAGATTTCATAATTAAGTACTTATGCATTTCCTGCTAAATATTATTGCTTGGTTTATTTATGTGTAAATATGTGCATACCTATCTCATAAACACTAGCTTATGTCGCTAAATAAATGCAGGAAAATCGTGGCAGGAATGGGTAAGTTGCTGCAAATTAAGATTTTGGAAAAGATTTATACTCGACTAGATCTGAAGTAATTGTCAAATTACTCATTTGCTCTGGATTATTTAAAGCAAAAAAACATAATGTGATTTCTTTGAGTATTTTATAAGTGAGGGACTCTCATTATTCCACAATCCCATTCAATTCATCCTGAGTGCAATTTATATTCATTCATGTTTAGTTGTTAAATATACCCTGTTAATTGCGACGCTTATAAAATGATTTCATGCACATTTTATATTTCATACTATTCTATTCGTATTATAAAGGTGAAGAGCAAATGAATCATTTTAAATGGAGGGTTTGCTAGCCTTATTTGTTTTGTTTTTTTAAGGTATAATCTCACTAGAATTATTGTAAAATATACAAATGGTATAATTTTTGCTTGATATAGGTAGGTAAGATTTCAAATTCTCATTATATTGTAGGAAGATTACATAAGTATATTCCAAATCTATTTTAAGTAGGATTAGCAAAATTGTATAAAAGCTATTCTCATCGTATTTTCGTTATAAAAATGACGCTATTTCATACTCAGTCTGAACTCTTGGGGTTGTTATGAATAAAAAGTTAAATGTCTTCTGAGAGGTGACCTAATGCTTCTCCAGAACTTGCTCCAGAACGGTCTCTCCTCCTCTTGTTGCTTTTCCTTCGCTTTCGACGAGAATCTCGCTCAAAAGCCACATTATTGGGGTCATCTGCGAGCATAGGGTACTTGAGAACTCGCTCCAGAACGGTCTCTCCTCCTCTTGTTGCTTTTCCTTCGCTTTCGACGAGAATCTCGCTCAAAAGCCACATTATTGGGGTCATCTGCGAGCATAGGGTACTTGTGAACCTGTATATGGGGGTTATTTAAGATATATTTTTATCTTTTAAGGAGCAAATGAATAGAAACTTACGGGATAAAGGTCAACAGGTCGATAAGAATGAACTACGCCTTTGGAGGAAAGAAGCTGTTCTTTCTCCTCTTCAGTCCATTGGCGTCTCCCATCCAATCCCATCGATATGTATTTCTTTTCATCTTCCCATGCACGTTCGATAGCTCTTCTATGAGCATGTTTGGTCAATCGCCGATACTCTTCTACGGGGTCAATTCCGTACCGGACAGAAATACTAGTTTCCCCACTGGATAATCTCAATTCCTGAAATCAAATAGTACACAAAGTTATTATTTGAAATATTTTTGCTTTCAATTAAAGTTTAGCTAACCTTAATGCCACTGTCAGCATCGTGGATTGAGATATTGTAAAGGCCACCTAATCTCTTAAGCTCTTCCATATCATCACGTAATTTGTGAGGGTTGTCTTTCACAAAGTAGAAAGTATTTAGATGAGTCGACCGGAAGTCGATAAAAGACCGACCCATTGAGAACTGAGGTAATAACCCCTTGGACAACAGAATTCTCTACAGAGCTCACTAGAGTTCTTCCATTCTCCATTTGTGAAACAAGGAGCCCAGGCCCAAAGGCAGTCCTCTTATACGCAATCCTGGACATTAAATTGAACTTCTCTGGGTTAAATATCTTTTCGGGATTGAGGTCTGAATCATGATTGAATCCGAGCCTTTTGAATCCCTCAATATGTGATTTTGCAATGCAGTCAAGTCCTGAAATCACATTAAATGAAGGGGAGAGATGGCGTCCCATTATCTTAGACTCAACAGCTAATGGTTTGACGTAGCTCTGGCCAAAGATTAAATCTGTATTGAACCCAAAGAAGCGGAGCCAATCGTCCAGTGATGTCAAATGTCCACGTGCAAATGCATTTCTCGGTGTAATGGGATCATTTTGTGCAAATCGATAGGTAAATATATCGGTGGCAATTTTAAATGTACTGTGAAGGGAGCTCCAAGCTGGTTCCATCCATTGTCCAATTGTGGGGTCATATGGCCTCGAGTTTATTATAACAATCCCCGTATGACGGTCAGCAATTCCTCCGTAAAAGTCAATAGGAAGATAAAAGTCTGGATTTGTATCTCGCACCACTTTCCCGAAAGGACTTCGATGAATTTCTTTCATCACAATCCCCTGGCTATTGAATACGGCTACAGGGGAACCATTCTGATCCGTTGCGACGTAGTATCGCTGATTGTCGGAGGTAGCAATTCCAACCAATGCAGGCCTCTCCTCTCCATCATAAAGGAATAGGTAATTTTTCCCAGATGTAGGGCTGTGCATATGAGTAACAACCCGAGGAGTGTCTGGATTTGCATAAATGAATTGTGTAACATTCCCAAGGTCATCTTTCCAAGAGATGAGTCGATCCAAATGATCGTAAAAGAACCACACTTTGAGACCTTTGCGAACTGAATGAATTAGGAGCCCCTTGTCATCATATTGGAATTTTTCATTTCCTACTCTGGACAAGGAATCCTCTTTTATCGTAAGTGTATCTCATGAGCTCTCCAACTTGAATTACTCGATCCCCAGAATCATAAATCAGAGAGGACTTGTCTCCTTGCTCCACAATCTGTATTGCATTCCCGTTGACATCAAACACATATTTCCAATTTCCAGACCCGAGAACTTCTGATACATATCCATCAGAGTCATAGATTATGTTGTCAGCATATGCGGATGGACCAATGTTCATCTTTCGGTGGCGGATCTTCCCCTTTGTGTCGTACTCAATATCCAACTTGAATACCTCAACTCCTTTCAGATTGACAATTATCCGTTTAGTTCGGCCAACCCTATCCCTCTCCACAACTCGGAAGAAACTCTTTGTATGATCTTGAATAACGGTGCGATTGAAGAGATTGTAGCCATTTTGAGTTCGGTACACGACAAGGTCAAGCATAGAATCGAGTGCACCTGTGTTTTGGCCCCGTTTAAGAGCGAGCCCTTGTATTCCTTTACCCCCAACCTCAGCCTCCACATTTGTAATGCGAGCATTTCCATCGTACATGTACTTTAGGTGAACGTTATCCAATCCAGTGTGTGTTCCATATTTTTCCCTTTGTTCTTTCAATACACCTCCGTGATATTTGTATTCAACTTTGAGTGAGAATGAAGCTTGAGATATTTCTCCGATTTTGAGAATCCCTGTTGTATCCTGATACACGAACCGAGAGGAGCGTAGACCAGCAACAACAACATCCAACATCCCTGCCTTATTGTACACATAATTGACTCGCCCGGATCCTCCAGGGTATACAATTGAGACCATTTGCCCAGCATCATTGTAATTGAAGTTTATAAATATCCCGAGAACTTGGGGATTTGTATTGGTATTCGTATACTCCGATTGATGTGGATATTCCGAATGAATGGATGTGTCCCCGAGGAGTTGTAAGACTCTTGAATGCCCCCACATCATCATATTCAAAGAGAAAATCGTTTCCTCCCGCAGTTGTCATTTTAGAGGGCTGAAATAAAGAGAATAAAATGTTTTTATTTTATAAGTTAGATAATATTTTTCAATTTTCAAATTTAAAATTTACCAAAGTTGAGAGGATATCTTTAAACACATAAGTAAGCATCGTTCCATCCGCATATTGGATCTTGAATACTCGCCCTGATCGGTCATACTCGTAAATCTCATTGAGATCATCCCATTTCCATCCAACGAGCCGTCCAAACCGATCGTATTCCAATTCAATTGGGGCAAATCCGTAGCTAAAATTAAAAACATTTCACATTACATTATAATTCTGTTCATAAATCAATTAGTAAAGCATAATTTTATTTAATAATTTAATTAATAAATACAATATTAAAATATTATACCTAGGAACCCATTTGAGAGGTCGTCCAGTTTTATCGTGGCTCACATTGAGAATAAGGTTTCGTTCCTCAATAAACACAAGGTCAGATCTGGCCTCTCGATCATATTCAATCATAAGAATATTTTCTCCATTCACCCTCATCTTTTTATCAACTTGTATAATCTGCTTGCTCTTTCCTCGCCCCTCCTTCCTAACAATATATCTCCACTCAACTCGATTGACAAGATCTCGGTTAATCTCAGTCTTTTGTTTTCCAGAGATTGGGAATGAATCCGCAAGAACTGGGCTCAAGTCCCCAAGCAGGTTGTAAGGAACAGATTCGGATGTGATAATTATTCCGGAAGGAGATTGCATTACAACATTTTCAGAATGAAGTGTAGTGATTGCCTCCATTTTGCCAATCCTCTTTATTATGGTGGGGCCCTTAATGAGTACATCCTCTGGGAGTTCATTGTCCTTCTTGACCGTTACTTTTGCTCCCTTTGAGCTGAGACTAAATTTGAGATTAATGATTTGTCCAGTTGGACTGACTGCCATAATCATCCGGCCAAATTCATCATAAGAGAACAGAGAACTCCGACCCGAACTATCTCTCCTTGATTTGATGAGCCCCGTTGAGCCCCAATAATCAAATGTTACATTATAGCCATCTGGAGTTGCAAATTCCTGGAGCATTCTTACTCTTGACATTTTTAGGTTGAATTTTTGAGCTTGAGCATTCTCAATTGTTTTGACCTGTTGTGAGTAATCCCTCAGAATTTGGACTTTACTTCCAGAAGAGTCTGTGACAGAGCTCAGCTTCCCATTTGACATGTTAACATTGTAAAGGAATGTATACTTGGTCTCTCCCGTGACCAGATTCTTTGTTGCAACATGTTGTCCAAACCTATTGAAAATGTACATTTCTTGAGATTCCGGGAAATAGATTTCATATTGTTTTGTCTGGTCAGATTGAGACATTGGTTGTGGAATAAGAGCAGAAATAGAGCGGATCCGGTAATTTCCTTGATCAGCGATGAAAAGAGTTCCATCTGGGGACATTGCAATTGAGGAGAGGATGGAGAACTTTGCTGTAGATGCTAAATAGTTGTCCTCCTCAAAACATGCGCATCCCCGGTCCAGACAGTTACACTTTGACTCTGCTCCAGCAAATGGAGCAATCTTTCCATCTGTCCCAATGACTCGAACCCTATTTATTCGCTGAGAATCAGACTCTGCCACGTACAAGTCCCCATTTGGAGAGAAAGTGATGCTCTGAGGAGCAACAAGAGCGGAATGAATAGCCAGGTCAAAATCAAACCCGGGAGGAGCTGGACAATGAGATCTCCCTGCAATCACTCTCACACGGTTATCCTCTGTCAATTTGATAATCATTTTATCATCAACAAGATAAAGAGAATTATCCAAAGGATTTATAGCGAGCTCAGTCGGCCATCGGAGATGTACATCCTCAACTTTGATGCTCCCTTCGCAGGGGATGGGCTTCCAATGAGATTTTTGCTGGTGATTCCCAATTATTGTTGTAATTATTCCATCTCGGTCCACTTTTCGTATATTTGTTCCATCAGCAAAGAAGAGTACATTATCACTTGACACAGCCATCCCCTTGGGGTAAGCGAGTTTAGCATCTTTAGCTAGGGCCTCATCTCCACAATGTGCTTCATCCCCTGGAAGGCAATGTTCTCCCGAACCCACGACAGCTTCCCAATTCGTATCTGGGTTTGCCACAGCCTCAATACTTTTTACTCGAATAATTTGATGAAGTTCCGGATCCGAAATATAGAGGACATTGTCCACTGGGCTGAGAGTCATGAAATATCTATATGAGACTCGAGTAGCACTGCAAACGAGAAAAAGTAACCATTTATTTTTATTCATTTAAATAAAATTTGAATAGAAATTGGAAATTTAGACCACTTACTTTAATTTGACGACGGTATGAACAGTTCCATCAACCATAATCCTTCGTATATAGTTGAAATCCCCAACAAAAAGGGAACCATCGGGGGATGAGGCGAGTGCTACTGGAGCTAATAGCTTCATCTTATTAGCAACTCCATTGCAATCCTTTGAAGGACACTCGAGGGGCCTTTGATAGCCATTTCCCATTGAGGTTAGAATAATTCTTGGTCTATATTTCAGATAAATGTTGGACCCATCTCCTTTCTGAATGATTCCTTCGTGGAAATTGTAGCGATGATGAATATCCAAATTCCAGCCTCCAATATCACTAATTGAACATGTCATGACCTGAAAGGGTGGTGCTTTGGATCTCCCATATGATATTTGCACAATTATTGTATTCATATCCCACTTTAACAATTGCATTTGTCACTCCGTAAACTCTTTGACGGTAGATATTAAGCCTGTTCCAGGCGTAAGGTGAATTTAATGTTAGGATCCGCTTCAAAGGTCTTTTCAAATAGGACCCCTTCAATTGTTATTCGCAGGTGAATTCGCTTAAGTGATGGGGGAATGACTTCTGGGGTGATTTGTAGTTGAATAGTCGAATAGAATCCAGGAGCCCTTGAACTGTGGTACATTAAATGGAGACCAGTCCCTGGAATTCGAAGGCTTTCTTGGACCACCTTATGTAAGCAAATAAATATTGTATCAATTAAAATTGAAATATTACGATAATTTCCAATTATATCATTCATCATACCTGAGACTCTTTGAGGATGGCACTCCTATCAGAACACTCGCCCTGAAATCCATGCTTCCAAGTTGCGAGTACAACAGGCTTGATAACATCATAATTATGCGTTTCACAGGCTTGATCCATGAATTGTCCACTAGAAATAGCTCCCATTGTCACTTTGTCGATTATTACAACCTGAAATGTTATACATTTTAAAAATTAATACTTTTCAATTATGATATTCTAAATATTATAATCACCTCATTCCACGGTACAAAGATTGTTCTACTTTGGGGATTGAACGGAGAGCGACCAAATTGGATTGTGACTGCTCCTCCTCCGTTGACCATCAGGTCAAACCACCCATCGTCTTGAGTTAAAGTGAATCCCCCAAGAGGTTCCAATGGGGAAGAACTTGAGACGCGAACTCCCATCAATCCACTTCCATTTGGAGTCACCACTCGGCCACGAACAACACCGGACCGACTGTAAAACCATCAAAAGCCATTAGTTCCCCTCCAATAGTCTCCGAGTCCATGACTAATGATTGCTGACCAACACCACCCTAGCCTTCTCCTCTCACCCTTTACAGTAAATCTAACCGCTAATTACCCATACAAGTCACAGTCCTCATTTCCTTCCTTTAGATTTTTAATCTTGAAACAATTTATATTTACTTTAATTTGGAATCCGAATTTAGGAATCCTGAAAAATTTGGAATATGAAAGGGGATATTTAAATGTATTATGTAATAGGATAAAGAGACAATGTAATATAAGACGGAACAAACATTTATAAAGAGTTTGGACAATTGTCAAAATGTATTTAAGTAATATATAGTATTTTAAAGATAGAATGAGGCTGACTGGACAGGACGGAACTTTACATAAAAATGAATTGCTAAAACATTGTAGTCTACATAGGTTAAAGGGTGTTGGGTTTTCAGACTTTTCGATAACTTACCTCTTGTTGAAATAACTCCAAAACATACTTGATTCAAGCAGCACAAAAGACAGATTAATAAAGCACAGTTAGCCAAAGTGTTTAGACCTACTACCCATTATTAATATTGGTTTCATAATTTCATTTTTAGAAATGGAATTTAAATATTTTTAACCCCTATAAAAATATATGTAGGACTTTACAATAAAGTCAAAAATTGACATTTTATAATTATTGTGGGGCTTTAATAGAATTTTAGAAATTTGAAATTTAGATTTTGGATCCCCTTTAATTTGAAAAAGGAAAAAAGTATCATTTATATATAGGTATATGTATTATATAGAGATTGGTTATGCTCTATAAGGAATTTGCTTAAATATAGATCGTTAGACAGGGGCACATTTGCTGGTAATATTTATCAATGAAAGATGGTTCAAGAGCATGCAAAGAGAAGAGTATTATAGGTACAATAATAATAGAGCTAAGAAAGTATATGTTAAGGGGATAAGTTTTAGAAAGAGAAAGTTGAAATATAATCCTAATAAGTATAGTACTCAATATAGTCCTAAGTTTAAATTACTATTAGATAGGTTCTATGAAACTATGCATGATTAATTTTTATAGGTAAGGTTTATTGTGAAAACCCTTAATAATGAATGATAATATAGGAATTAATTGAAAGCATGTGAGGATCGAACATAATATGAGATGAACTAGTTTTGTACCTTCCATTGAACGCCTCTTGTTTGGCATAGCTCTGAAGGCTACCTTCTTCGATAAGGAATTTCATTTTTTCAAAGAATGAGGCTGTAATAGCGGGTGGTTGTTTCCTCAGGAGGATTTCAATAGGCTTTCGAGCAGCAACGCAAAGTTGACTCTTTTCACATTGAGTCATTATGCAACATTCGGGATCCTCACAGTCCGTTAACCCATCTTTTTAAAGAGAAGGAAAAAAGTTTTTGAGTTGAAGATTATTTTTATTTTGCGTCCTAAATTGATTTACCCTTGTCATTATCTTTGCCATCATTGCATACAGTCTCCATCATCACAGAACAATCAAGTCCAGCGTAACCGGAATGACATTTACATTCCCAAAATCCCTCCATATTAGCCTTACATT
>JAAZTK010000847.1:0-16966 GCA_036507255.1 Megalothorax incertus
GACCCAATTTGCTCCCTTTACAATCAATAATATACCTATCCCCATTTCCAATACAGCTAAACTACTAGGATTTAATTTACATAATAGATTTAACCTAGATATACATATTGATAGTATAATACATAAAGCTACAAGTAAAATATTCATGTTTAAAAAATTACGTACTTACGGTTTAATTGAAATAGAACTCGTTAAAATATATACTACATACATTAGACCTATACTTGAATATGCTTCCCCCCTCTGGTCCTCTTCTTTAACCAAATCCCAACTAAATTCCTTAATTAACTTTGAAAAACGGTGTTTAAGTATTATTGTTAAAAAGAAAGTAGGCAAATCTTTATATGATAGTCTATGTAAAAAATATCACCTTTCCCCCCTTGCTGTACGATTAGATAAATTAGCTTTTGACTTCGGAGTTAAACTCTTTAAAAACCCCAAATATTCTGACATAACCCCTAAAATTAATTTAAATAATACACATTTTTTAAGAAGATCCTCCAAAAACTTTTGTATTCCCCCTACCTGTCGAACTACTAGATTTAAAAAATCCTTTCTACCTAATTTTACACATATATTAAATCTAGAATGTAAGAAACCTAATTGTAAGATTCCTGATAAAATTATACAATCTATGAAAATATCTACTTCATAATCTAGTTTTAAGCATTATAAGTCATTTCAAATTACATGTTTAGCAATACATAATAAGTATCTGTTTTGTAATTTGTGACTTGAGATAAATGCACAATGAATAAATAAAAAATAAATAAAATAAATTACTATTACTATTTAAAATCTGGATTTCAATCATTGAACTCTCAACTTTTATGTTCCAGGTCTCGTGTTCCTCCTTTATATATGGGCTGTCTGGAACGGATTTCCTCCAGTGACGATGGAACAAGCAATGGCAGCTCTTCCTCCCACATAGGATTAATATCATAAATGCATTAAATTTAATGAGTACCTTTAAATGTCTTAATTTTTATTAAATAAAATAAAATGATTCATTAATGAGCATTTATTATTGTAGTACTACAAAATATCAGTATTATAATACAAGTAAAGTGCAGACAGGGATAGGAAATGTTGCCTAAAGGTGACCATGAAGGCTCCGAAGGAAGTCCCTAGGCTTTAAAATAGAACCTTTTGGCAACCCCTTAAAAGTACCTACCCTAGCTGTTTGACAACAAAGACTCGTTGGCGTTTGTGGCCAAGTTACGAGAAGGCATTGCGATCGCAGATGTGTATAATGTGTGCAGGATCCCTAGGGTCTCCACTATAAGCCATATAAAGCATAAATTTAAGGGGAGACCCCTTCAGATTATATACGGTATAGTGGATATGAATGGGGAAATCTGGCGTACCTTTTACTACTACTCGTTCAGGGAGTGTAATGCGTAGGGGATGCTTTTTTATAGCACACAGAGCTCAGCCCCTGGGCCCCTGGAATATTACTCCTCAATAAGAGAGTATACACAAATACTCTACCTCGTATAGGCCCTAGAATATTCAAAATAATAGGAATCAGAGGATATTTGTTTGGGGATCGCAGAGTTAAAGAAAAGTAAATAGGAATTGTGAGGATTTGCAATTTGGTTAGTCTACATAGATTATTGGAGGAGTCGGAGGAGTGTAGGGTGCAGATACTGAAGCCCCTGAGCCCCTGGAATATTACTCCTCGATAAGAGAGTATGCACAAATACTCTACCTCGTATAGGCCCTAGAATATTCAAAATAATATAGGAATCAGAGGATATTTGTTTGGGAATCGTAGAGTTAAAGAAAAGTAAATAGGAATTGTGAGGATTTGCAATTTGGTTAGTCTACATAGATTATTGGAGGAGTCGGAGGAGTGTAGGGTGCAGATACTGATAAGAACCTCAGCTATATCTGTTTAAAAGTTCATTGAGGTTCTGGGCAATCAGTTGTTTCACCGAGTTTTGACAGTGAGCGAGTCAAAGTTAGAGCTCTCCAATTCAAATGACATTTACTGCAAAAAAAACCTCTAAAGTTAAACACGCATTATGATTTATTGAGGTTCCCCATTGTATTCTCCCATAACAGAGTAGATAAGAGCTTTATTTAATAGTGAGTTTATTTAATTTATTTAAAGGGGAATTGTGTTCGCTTCGGAATAAAGAAATCGAGTAATTGTGTTAATTCTAAATCTAATTTATTCTGCAAACTGCCTTTGTTCTTCTACTTTTGATCATGCAATTTAATTAACGGAAGAACGGATGCCAATTTGCAAAGGTGAGCTAATTGGATTAGATTCTATAAGCACAATTACGAGTATATTAGTGCAATATATGAGTGTTTAGCTAATCTTATCTGGAAAGTAATCAATGTAATCATTTCCGCTGAGATGATCACATTATCCTAAATTCCTAATTCATTTTTCTTGCAGAAATATCCCCAGAAAAGGTCATCGGAGATGGTGGTACCCGGCGGGGCTACCTCAGGGAAGAAGAGCAAGTTTGACCCGGACAAAAACGGCGACAAAGGGAAGAGGAAACCATCTCCTTCGACGTCCTCCTCTTCCTCCTCCCTTCCTCAATTCAAAAAGAAGCCTTTAATTAGCAAGAAAAAGGGAGCAAATAAAACGGATCCGAATCCAAAGCCAAATAGCAATTCACTGCCAATAGGGAATATCAATAATGCAAAAAAGACAGAGGTCAATGCTCATGTAAATTCCAATGCCAGCAAGTCGTCGCCGGTGGTCAACTCGTAAGTTCATGTGAAATGCATTATATGTAAGTCTGATATTTAATGATTTACATTTTCTGACATATATAGCTCGTTCAAAAGTGAAGGAAATGGAGGAAATGGCCCAAAGATACATGCTCAAAGGAAGTTTGCCGTTGGGGCGAGCACATTTTTCCGTGGAGGAGGACAAACTCAAGAGGAGAGGAAAGTATCAAAGCAAAAAATTGTCAAGCCGATTGCACCACAGCCATCTCCGCCTTATCAATATGCTAAAAGGCCGAGGACTGAAGATTTCCTAACATTTCTTTGCTATCGAGGTGAGTGTACTACTCATATATTTGCATAATGATTCATTTCCCTTAATGATTTAACGTGCTAAAGACAATGTTATAATCTTAGGTACGTCCAAACTACCTCCAGAGCTAGAATTCTTCAACTACCCCCAACCGCCTATACCTCCAAGGCCAAGCTCCTCCTCCTCTTCAACGACCAAGAATGGTTCACACACCTCCTCCTCTACTGCCACTGCCAATAAATCCAATAATTCTCACTCGATCTCAAGTAATAATGGTTCAAAAGGACACGGGAGTAGTAGCATACAAGCTCAAAATGTTAATTCAAATGGGAATAGTAAAGCCAAACTTAATAAAAGCTCTCTACTTGTTAATAAAAAGAAATCCACGCTCACCGATACTAAAACAATCGAAAATAAATCTGCTCAAGTCTTTTCGCCAAGTCAAAAACACACCCAAACCATCAACAAATGTCAAAAATATGAATGAGAAAGATGCTCGCTTCGCCATATCTGCACTCAAGCTCAAATATCAAGAAAAGAGATTGTCTAAATCGTTGCCCATATCTAAACTCGCAAAGAAAGGTACTGAATTTACTTATCCAGTCTAATTTTAATTCTAATCTATACATTTTATTAGTCAAAGAGCGGACAGTCATCCAGACAAGGTCCAAAGCCAAGCCGGAGCCATTAAAGGGTGTCAAAAGTCCCCTAAAAAAGAAACCATCAGCACCGATCATGTAAATCCCACTTGATTTTTAAGACTTAAGAGATTGTAAATGTGTAATATACTGATATTTCTCAAATAGCAACCCAAATCCTGTAAGGAGAAATGCCCCATCCCCGGATATTATCTTTGGGGTTGGACATTCTTTCAAAAAGGAGGGGCCCTCCTCATCCTCCTCATCTTCAAGGTCTTCAAAGAAATCCAGCTCATCCTCATCCTCTTCTTCAGGTGAGAGGGATAGTGGGAGATTAAGGAGATTCAGCCTCCGCTTAAACTTCAGAGCTCTTGTACAAAAATTTGGAGCGGATATTTTTAATCGAATGCCTCAAGTTAAGCTGTACCCGCTTTCGCTTTCCAAACTGTCTGGAATTTACGCTTAAAATCTTTGATAATTTAATTTTACTAATAATGCCTCTGCATCTACTAAAATATTAAGAAAATAAGATTTTATGTACCTAAGCTTTTTCATCGTAGAACTTACCTACTTAATATCCTACAAATATAAATTAGGAAAAATGCCTTCAAATTAATACGCATTTATGTCAAATATTGATATATTTTTTATACATATTTTATGCATTTTTATTAGTATGCCTAATTAACTTTATTCATTTATATTATTATGTTAACTTATTAAGAGCTACTAAGTAAAATGCTCAAATTTTATTCAGATTGTTAACCCTTATGTCATTTCATAATATGATTTTTAATTTTTAACTGCTTTTGAAAAAATAATAAAAAGCTTTGCAAATTCATTGCTTAATCTTTCATGCTTTCTTTCTCTAAAGCTTTATTAAAGATCAAATTGGCTATCTAATAAAAAATATTTCGTGGCCTAAAACAATCGATTATTAAATTTCCAATTTTAGAAGAAGAAGAAGAGGAAGATAATGACAAGAAATCTCACAAATCTAGCTCATCTTCAATTAAATCCTCTACCAAATCAAAAACATCTAATGCACATAAATCCAAGTCTTCCTCTGAGGAGGAAAAATCTTCAGATTCGGATAAAGAGGAAGAGGAGGAAAAATCTGATGAATCCGCCTCGTCATCATCTGAAGACGAAGAGTCTGAAAGCGATAAATCTGAGAGTTCCTCTTCTGAAGACGAGGATAAGCCAAGATCGTTGCGATCAGGAAAAGAGCTTCCAAAAACTCCAGATACAAAGAAAAAGGTTGTGGCGACAAGAAATTCGGAAAGCAATAATTCCAAGAAAAAGGATGACAAAATTCGGATTGGGACTCGTTCAGCTCACAGACAGAGTAGTTCCCCTCTGAGGGAGCTTCCAATGTATGGGATTTCCAAAAAGCGGAAAAAGAAACCTTCAAAAGCGAGGAAAAAAGAATCCAAAAAGAAAAAGGAGGATGACCCTCCCAAGAAGAAGGACAATAAAGAAAGGGAGAGTCGCTCCCCAGAAAAAAAGAGGGGTAGTCCAACAATGGGGAAATTTAAGCGTCCCACGAGGAAAACAAAGGAAAATGCCGCAATTTATTTGGGACTCATCACAAAAGAGTTTAGCTCTGATGAAGACATTGAAGATTCTCTGAAGCAAAGTCGGAAAGTCAGGGAGAGCAAGGATGAAGAGTCTTCATTGGGAGATTCCTCTTCCTCAGACGAAAAATTCCTCGAGAAGCATTATAAGTCATCAATATTGAGGGATGAGCAATTTAAGGAGGATGAAAAGAAGGAAAAGGAAAAGAAATCTAAAAAGAAAGGGAGTGACAATAAAAAAGATGAGCCCAAGAAAGGGGACAAGGGTAAAAAGGAAGCTCCTCCAAAGAAGAAGGCGAGAAGTCAGAGTTTTGACAATGAAGAAAAGCCAAAAGTGGGTAAAATGGCTCGGAGGAGGGTGACAATCTCTTCAGAGAGGATTAGTCAATCTGGAGCAGCGAGGAAGAGCGCCACCGTCCTCCCAAAGTCACCCAAGGACCTCAAAAAGGGGAGAGAAGGTAATTCTTCCGCTTCAGATTCGGATACATCATCCACCCGAATGGACTCTCCGGAGCCTCCACGTTTGAAACCGGTTAAATCTAAACCTAGCAAATCTTCCGCATCTTCGAGCAAGTCTTCAAGTTCTTCAAGCTCCTCCTCTGAAGACGAAGAAGAATCTAAATCTTCAAAGAACAAATCAACGGATAAGACCAAATCCCTGAAAAAGACGCCATCTAAAGCCAAAGGTTCAACTCCTAAAAAGACATCTGAAAAGGGTAAAAATACCAAAGGTGAGGTAACTCCAAGTAAAGGTAAAAAGACTCCTGTGCAAAATAAAAAGAATACAGGCAAAATTGTGAATCGGAGGAGTTCGATCGACGAGGAAAATAGTCGGGCGATTGCGTCACAAATGCGTAAAATTGTGGAGGAAAAAAAGGGGACAAAAGAGATGCAGAAAGAGCTCAAAAATAAAATGAAGCCACCACAGAATAAGCCCAAAATAACCAAGAAAAAGGAGGCTCCTAAGAAAGAAGAGATCAAAAGGGAGGAATCTCCACCAAGGGTAGTCCTAAAAAGCTCCTCCTCTTCCTCCTCCTCCTCACATCATTCTGAGTCAAGCTCCTCCTCGGAATCTTCTTCCGAAGATGAAGCGCCTCGAGAGCCAAAGGAAACTGTAACAATTGCAATACAGTGTGACATGGATGAGGATGAAGCAGCTACACCTGTTCAAGAGCCATTCCAAAATCAGGGAACCCATTCTGGAGCTTACCAAAGCTTTCAAGAATCTCCAAACAATTCTGCAACTCATGATTCAGGGGCTCAAACGGGGACCAATGCTCCGAATGCGAGCAATCTCAATTTTAGCTACAATCTAAATCTTAATAGTCATCACGGGCATATCCCTCAAGTTCACTCACACACTCATTCAAGTGCAACTCATTCTTTTATGCCATTTGGTCATGCGGGAGGTGCACCTGGAAGCGGAAGTTATTTTCAAGCACTTCAAACGCCAATGTTGAGCAATTTTCAGGTTATTCGAACAAACCAAGAATCTTTCTCTTCCATGAATGTGTTTGGTTCGATGGCACCAATGGGAATGGGGACAATGGGAATGTCAGCTCTTACTCAAATGCCAATGCATATGCCTCTCCCAATGTCAATGCCACTCCCCCTCCCAATCCCTAATATGAATTTCCCTTCGATGAATATCCTTACAGCGGCTCCTCACCCCCCATCTGCACCATTTACTTCAACAACCCTTCAACAAACTCATATTCGAAGCGTTTCACACCATTTGGACATTCCTCTAGTTCGACCTACCATTGTTGATCTTCGACCTCAACAGCAACAACCACCTCACCATCAGTCTGCACCATCAAATATACCTCTTACAACAGTCTCTGTAACTCGCCCCATTACAATTTGGAACCCTGCAACAAATCCTACTCCTTCTTCATCAAAAAGCAACCAACCAACTTCCTCTTCCTCACTTTTCCGCCCTATTCCAATGCAAAATCCGGTCCCAATTGCTCCAAACAATGGTCATAAACACAAATCCTCCACTCATAATAATCAAAGACCATCTACAAGCTCAGGAGTCAATTCTCAGGGATATGCTATACTGAAAAACCTTCCAAATGTTTCAATTGTTCCGAAATTTGACCGGAATTCCAAACCACTCGTAAATCTTCCACCTGATGGTTCGACTCCTCCTCCTCTTCCTCAGGCTACCAAGATGGGTAGGAATAAATATAATGAGCTCGTAGAGAAGCCGATCAAGGAGAAGAAGCGGAAGAAGGGTTCTCTTCTCGTTAATCCACCAACTAGTCCGTTAACCGTAAGGAAAGAGCCCGCAAATCCGATTACATATATTAAAAAGTAAGTTTTAAATATTTGTAAAACAATACAATATCTAATCTTAATTTAAATAACACAGGGAAAAGGGAATAAAGGAATCTCCGCAGCAAAGCAGCTCTAAAAGCAATGGAAATGATTCACCGGGTAGTTCAGAGCCTTTTAACAAACTTCTCCAGCTTAAAAAACACAAAGATAAAGAGTCAAAATCCAAATCAAAGTCTGGAGAAGGTTCTAGCACGAGTAAAAAGGATAGAGATACGCCTACAAAGACTCCTCGGGTCCCAAAAGCAATCTCCCCCTCCCTTTTAAAGGGCTCAAATTCAAATTCTCCACAACCTCAACAAAATAACCATCAATCTTCAAGCTTTAAACCTAATTCTACAAAGAAAAAATCCACAGAGGAGTTTTCCGATGTTAAACCAGACGATACTGAAGAGGAAAACTCTCTCAAAGATGCACCAACATTTTATCCGACGGAGGAGGAATTCCAAGACCCTTTGAAGTACATTGAAATGATTCGGGGAGAAGCAGAAAAATACGGGATAGCCAAAATTGTGCCTCCAAAAAGTCTAAAATCGGAATGTAAGGTTGAGGATGAGATGAGGTTTACCGCATATAATCATCACATCAGTAAAATGTACAAGCGATGGGGTCCAAATGTTCATGAGACCCTTGCCATGAGAGAACACCTCAAGAAATCTAATGTAGAACTTAACCTTAAGTCTTGGCCAATGATTGGGGGGATGGAAATCGATTTTTATAATTTGTACCATACTGTACAAGACTTTGGAGGTCTCTCTGAAGTGATTGCCAAACAGAAATGGAATAAAGTGTCTGATGCAATGCATATTCCAAAAGCAGCTAATGATCGAGCGTCAAAACTAGATGCAATTTATGTTAAGCATGTACTCCCGTATGAAATGCTTTCGGAGTCAGAGAGAAAAAAGCTTCTGACTTCAACCGAGAAGAGGTGGAATTCAAGAGAAAAGAAAAAGCTAGAAAAACTTAAAAAGCCAGATAGAAGCGACCCCGACTCTTCCGAGGATTCTCTCGACGAGATGGATGATTGCATCTTTAAAGGGAAATCGACACCCTTAAGCTCCTATTACAGAGTAGCTCGGAATACATATCAAATGGTATTTCATAACCATTCGGCGGTGAGTAGTGGAAAAGGTGAGCCCAGTTGGGGGGAGGTCGAATCCGAATATTGGAAGCTGGTTAAAGAAAGGAAAAAACATATTTGCGTGTATTCTGGGAGTATTGATTGCGTCACTTCGGGAGTTGGTTGGGGATTTCCTCTGCCAAGTTCAAAGGGGACAGCGAAACACCCTTGGAATCTCAAAGTCCTCTCAAATAGTCAGGGATCCGTGCTAAAATCAATGGGCTCAGTCATGGGTGAGTGCATTTAAAGCTCAAATGCTTTAAATCAGATATAAATTTTTACATTGTATTTATTTACAGGAGCAAATGTGCCTACACTTCATATAGGAATGGTTTTCACTAGGTAAATATGCGTTTAATAAAGAATTATTTAATTGATTCTAATGTCCCATGATCCCATCTTAAGTTATTGCTGGTATCGGGATCCACACGGTCTACCTTGGATTGAATATTTGCATAATGGCGCTGATAAAGTTTGGTAGGTTCAAAAATTTTTAGAAAAAAATACAAAATGATCTTAATTTTATGTCAATTAAAAAGGTATTCTGTCCCAGCGAAGAAAGAAGAGGATTTTCACGAGGCTATGAAGAAACTTGCTAAACTTCAATGCAAAAATAGGGATATTTGGCTAGCTTCAGATTCTGTGATGGTTCCTCCCGAGAAACTTGTCTCAAATGGGGTGACACTTTGTCGAGCTGTGCAGAAACCTGGAGAATTCATTGTAGTATATCCCAAAGTATTTACATCAGCGATTTGTACGGGATATCTAGTTTCGGAGAGTGTATGCTTCGCCCCACTTAATTGGCTTAGATCTGCTTCGTCTATATTCAAGATTATACGGAAAAGTAAAGAGCCTCCAGTATTCCCAATAGAGAAACTATTGCTTTCCATACTCCAAGATCAGAAAGCTTCAGCGGAGTCGGTCAATCTGGTAAAAACTTTAATAAATTTTATAAAATTGAGGGCAAATTCACTGATTTTATTAAATTTTTTAATAGGCTTTACCTCAAATGAAAGAGATATTGAAAAATGAGTTTAATCTCCGAAAGAAACTTAAAGAAATGGGTGTGGCCATTGGAAAAAAGGCGTCAAAGGATAAGGAGAGTGATAAAAACTCAAAAAAGGGGAAAAAGAAGGAGGAGGAAGAGGTTCGCCAATGTGAAAAGTGCAATTACATTCTTCATTTGTCCCATGTAAGTTCAATTTTTAAATAATTTTAATTCAAAAGTTTTAATTTTAAATATTTTTTCAGGTATTTAATAAACCCAAAGACTTTACTTATTGCCTCGAACACGCTATCGAGCATCTTGCCAAGCATAAAGCACAAGTAAAGACATCCAATCTGTTCCTAGAATTCTCAGAGGTATGTCCAATTTCCTAATTATTTATTATAAGAGTTATTGGGAATTTTGAGCAATATAAATTCATTTAAGTACTTTTACAACCTTTTTAGGAGGAGCTGGAATCAATTGTAAAAGTAGCAAAAAGTCGAATTGAAAAATAAGGCTGTTCCGAAACTATTTTGTTCAACTCTTAAAAAAAGTAAAAACCTAAAAGACTGAATTAAAGTGAAGAGAACTCGTATTCAATAAGCTTAATTAAGCCAAGTATTTTATATTATTACAAAGCTAATTACTAGTTAGGAACTTAGGATTAGATTTAAATGTATCAAAATATCACAAGCTTAATGTGTTCCAAGCTTATATTTAGAGTTCATACATAATTAAATCTGTATAGAACAATTCAACAAAGCAATATTTATAAAAAAGTATTAGAGTTTGCAATTATAATTTTGAAGATTTTATATTTATGTATACGTATATCGCATCAGAAAGAAAGATTTAAACTCACAAATAGTTTGTTCAATCATTTTAGTATTTTAATTTCTTTAAAGTATTTATTTAATCCTTTTAATGTGATTTATTTTTTAAATAGAGATTGTGAAACCCTTGCTTTTATATACTCTTCAGAAATTATATGTAATTATAAATATTACTTAAATGTTATATTTAAATCTACTGATCGTGAGCTGTGCAGTGTAAAATAGGATTTGTATTCAGAACTCTAGATATATTTTAACGATGGAATGCACATTTTTATATCTGAAGAAAAATAGTTTTCTAGATCTAATAAAAATATATTTTAAAAATCAAACTTACATAAGGTCTTTTATAAGTAGTCTGTAATCTGTATGCGAGTCGCGGAACAAAAAATCTTGGAATTTTTTAAATAAATGGCTTTTTTAAATATTTGGCTTAGATTTGCAGAAAGTGAATTAAGGCGTAATAACGACTTTCTCTTGGAAAAACGAGTCAACTTCCAAAAGATCCATTTGTCCTATTGTTTGAGGGACCTTTTGCAAAGGGAATGGATTATCCGCCTTTCTCTGAAATAACAAACCAAAAGCTCGATCATAAATATTTCGATAGATAAAATTGCTCGAGATTTTGAAAATTAATTTATATTAATTCTTACAAAGTATTTGAAAACTGATCGGAATGACGAGCCAATTCCTAAAGCATCTTCAGCCTTTGCTATTTGGACTTCTAATTGGTCAAGTTTGAGCTTGAATATTTTGACAAGATTCTGAAGGGCGTCAATCCTTTCATCCAAATTCTTTACTAATAACTTTCCATGAATGGAGAACACCGGGTAGGGTTGTTGATACCCATTCCTTTGTCTCTGCTTCTTTCTAACGAACAAATTAATAAAAAATTAGCCAATTAGTCACGTTATACATATTGTTATTTAATTAGTTAATAAAAAATCGAATAAATCCTTAAAATACCATTTCAAATAGACTAGAAAGTTCCTCCAATTTGGCAATAGATTCCTCAATGAATATTTCCATTTTTGACACCTAAAAATGAATAAATCCATCAGAAATCAATTAAAATTAATAAATCAATCAATTATCAAATCCATTAAAACAATTTGACCTCATTAAATTTTAAAAATAAAAAATACCTGATCAGATAGATCCATTCTGACGTACTTTGAATAGTCATTTGCAAAGTTCTCCAGCAGCTCCTGGACTTTGACCTCCGTTATGTCCACCGAGGTCATCATGCTGACCTTTTTAATTAAAATTAATCTGACATTGACATAAAAAAGTCACAATTTTTTAAAAAATTAAATCGCGGTTTATTTGCAAGACTAAACTGTGCCATTCCATGCGGGAAAAAAATCACCGCCAACAAAGTTCAACGTCAAAAAACAAAAGTCTGAAAATTTTTCAAAAAATACGTCCAAAATTCGTCCAAAATTACGAGATTTTTACTTATTTAATTAGGGGACATCATCACATACGCTGGGCGTAGTTTTAGCACTTTTAAAACTGTTTTTTAAATCTTAACTTGTGTACAAAAAGGGGGTTGTTTTTAGCTTATAATTTCATTCTCGACTCGTGTTTTCTTCGTCAAAATTACCTGTTTTAATTAATTGAGGAGCAAGAGTATGGATGAAGATCAATTAGCCACGTATTTGGAGCGTAATGGAGAGAATTTGGCTGAAGCAATAATTTTAGACGAAGATGATCCAAAGCAGTATTTTAAGCGTAAGTTTTAAATCCCTATTTTTGCATATATTATTAAATACTAATTTATTAATGATTAAACATAGGTCTCAAAACCAATATAATTGAGGATGGAGCCAAACACATGGTGGTAAATCATCAGGCATTTCTTAAGATCATCAAGGACTGTGAAAACTTCGAAACGAATGCTGTTGAAGAAGCCCTTTCTACTCTCTATGAATGTAAAGATAACTCTGCTTAGCTTTGAAGCTTTTTTCGATAAATTATTATCTTAATTAATAATTATTAATATTATTAGGTGTCCCTACGCTTATTCGAGAGCTGGAGACAAGAGGTGGTGTGAAAAACCTCGGAGAGGACGAAAGAAAAGTGATCATCTGTTCGTGTGCCACTCTATTTTTCCTCATTTACCGGAGCATCGTAGAAATTGAAAACAAGCTCACAAAGGAGAGTTCAAATGCTACTTTTGTCGCAGAGAGTCCACAACGGGGGCCAACCAAAGGGAAGGTAAGCCTCATTAAATTTAAAAAGATCTACTTTAAAATATTTGTCTAATAATAGTTTGTTTAATTAAAATTCTTTATTGCCATTTGTTTAGAAAAAGAGAGTAGGGAAACTTGTAGCAGTGAACGAATCGAAATTCAGCTTTTGGACATCTAAATGGCGAAAAAAGATTTGTCGACAGCTAGCCAAGCTTGTAGAATTTCCAGTGTACGAGCTCCATCATGATACTCCTGATTATTTAAAGTAAGATGGCTAACATGAATTTAAAACGAGTCTAAATTAAATCTAATCGTATTATGCATTATATTATTGTACGTATTGTACGTATTATATTTATTCTATTTTATTTACAGATGCTGCACAGTCACTTGTTTCCTCCTCCTCCGATCTCTCCCAAATATCATTGTAAAGGATGCGGAATTCAGTGATGTAATAATCAGGATTTTGGGAAATCTAGCCTCAAAATATAATGAGCAGGATAACATTCTGAGCCGTTTGATTCCAGTAAGGAGATCCAAAATTTTAATTAAAAAATATATAAAAGAATTCTAATTTATCTAATATAATGTAGTTGATCAATACGGAAGAGTCTGCCAAGCTTGTGGCCAACATTCTCAATTCTCTTGAAGTGGACTTTGATTTGAATATAATCCCTAAAGCTGTTCAATTAACACTCTCACACTTTCTCGCTCAACTTAAAAATGCTGCCAATAAAAAGCTAAATTTTGGAGAAAAAGGATATGCAACCTTCCTCACTGAACTTTTAGATCTCAACATTGCCAAGATCCAAGAATGCCTTCCCCTACTCTTCCATTTTATTGACACTGATTCAAGTACAATGAGATCTGCTATCGTGGTCATCTTTTGTGAACTTATTTGTGAGCAAGATGACAATGAAACGGATGAAAAGAAGCTCAAATGGCGTGTTAATATACTTAATGAAATTAGCTCTCATTTGAGAGATACAAATTCCCTAGTTCGAAATAAGGTAAGCTTTTTTGTCAAAGTATTCAATTTATAAGTGTATTTTTTACAATTTATTAGGTCTTACAAATGACATCAAAAATGATCGCATCGGATAAGATAAGACTCGTTGAATTGATCCCATTCGTGGATATCACAAGCCATCGTGTTCTGGATAAAGTACCAACAACGAGGAAGAATGCAATTTCTCTTGTGCGTGAAATTATTAACAAGCATCCACTCGTTATAAAGGTAATTCAATTATATTCTAATAATTTAAATTCCTTAATTTCATTAATAAATTATTTAAATAGTTTGGAGAGAAAGAATACAAGGAGAAAATAGACTCGCTTAAAGAGGAGCTCGTTCAATTGATAACTCAGCAAGCCCGAGGAAAGGGAGAGTCGGCTGTGCTCCGTGCAATTGTAAAGGAGTTTATAAATCTAACAACAGCGTCAAAGTATCTTGTAATTGATACTTCCATTCTTCCTGAGGTAAATCCCAATTTGAATATTTTTAAGAAAGTTTATTTTAAATTTTGTTGCTTTTTTTTCAGGAAACAGAAGCTTGCACTCTTCTTGTAGCGAACCACCTTCAAGAGAAAAATTACTGGGTAATTATTTTTTGTAGTTATCGTATTTCCTGTAGCTATTTAGTTCATGAAATAATATTATGTGATTTTATAGGCTGCTTGTGAAGTATTTCTCGCTACTATGAAGAAATCTTTACCTGCAGATGAGGAATTGGACGTTAAGAATGCTGCAAATGAGCAAATCTTCCTCACATTTTTCAAAGTGGCTTTGAATGTGACCAATTTTGGGGATGAGGATGAGGTAGAGGATGAATTTGTACAAGCTGCGGATCGGATTGAAAGTGAGGATGTCAAGCATAAAAGGACTATGATTATTTACTTTCAAAATTGTCAAAAACTTGGCCATCAAATTCATGAAATTCATGGAAAGCTCAATCGTCTTATGCGAATTGGAGTGGAGTCGGATAAAGCAGAAGTCCTAAGCTTTTATGCAACGATTGGACAGTCTGGCTATGATGCATCCGATGAAGTTATTCTTGAGATTATCGATACAATGTCCAGCATTGATAAGAAAACTTGCGATTGGCCTACTCTTTGTACTATTTTTGAAGAAATCTTTTTCGGAGAAAAGGAGCGAGAGTAATTACATTTTTTAAATTGTAAATTAAACTGATTTATAATTTTTTAAATTTTTTTTAGCGATCTGGGAATTACGAAAAAGATGATAAAAATCGTTACAACACTTCCACATAATCGGAGGATTGAAATGAGCGGAATAATTGAGGAATTGCACAATCGAGGAACGATGAAGAATCTTGTAGACTTTCTTTGGGATGCATTCTGCCTTAAAAATACCATTTGGACCAATGAAAACTCAAAATCTTCAATCTTTTTAATTGGAATGCTTTCAAAGTACAATGAACAATTGATTCGAAGTAACATTGATCTCATTCTGGATATTGGATTTGGGGATCGTGTGAAGAAGGATTTCGAGCTTGCCGTTTCAACGATTGAAGCAATTAATTGCGTCCTTTATAAAAAGGACAAGGATGGAGAGAATGTCCTTGTTGTACCAAGCTATTTGAAGCTTCCTCAATCCCATGACCTTTTTGCCAGACTTAAAAATCTTATTCTATACGGTCTTAAAGAGGTGGATGGAGATCAACCTCTTGAAAACTACTCGCATATGGTGTTTAAAATCATGCATTTTATTTACACCATCTCTGGAGATCCTAAACCCTTTGTAATCGGCTTACTGAAGGATGTACGAGTTGTAGCTTTTGAGAAAAACAGTGATTCGAATATAAAACGTTCTGAATTGCTCCTTGTGAGGTATTAAAACAATTTGCACATGTATTTAGAATTATAGAATTTTATATTTGAATTAAAAGATCACTCATTTTAAAATTTCAATTACAGATATTTCAATGTGGTCAATTCCATCGTCTCTTCACATGTATTCTACTGTGAAACGGTTCTTATTCCAGAGATCAAGCGAAGAAAGATCCTTTGTCACGAGAATGAGCAAAAATTACGGGCAAAAAAGAGAGCAGAGATGGCCAAAGCGCTGGGCAAGGAAACAAATGCTAATAGCGAGGCTGTACTCAGTCGGCAGGAGAAGCAGGATGAAGAATTTGCACTTATGACTGGCCAAACTGGGACGGATTTCGAGGGAGATGCTATTCGGCGTTATGTGGAAAATCTAATGACTCAGGAAATGTTTAAATTCTACACGTAAGGGCATTTAAAAATTAATTTAGGGGGTATAATCCTATTGATTCTAATTGGATATGTCTATCAATAGGAACCAAGTTCTTTTTTGGTGTCGATCGTTCAAAAAAATCAACTCTGAACTATTTCGAGTTACCATCATTCAATGCCTCTCAAACATTATGTTGGTTGGAGCTACTTCAACTAGCAAGCTTATAACAGTAAGAATTTTTATAATAATTGGTTCGCTTTTCACTTGATTTAAAATTTAAAATATCTTTCCTCAGCCATTTACAACACTCTGGGAAATTGTCGGGGTTGAATACAAAGTGCATATGATTCGAGCAGCGACTGTACTCACAGCAAGATACCCTAATCAAATGGAAGCTGTGAATTCCCTCGTGCTCAAAGAGTTCCGGCAAACTGATGAGCTGATCCGGAAGGCTGCTCTAGAGTATATGAGTTTCCTTGCACTTGGAGAATATGTCAAAGTTCGAGAACAGCTTACAGAAATCTCCCTTTGCACTGTGGATGAATCTCATTGCATTAAAGGTGCTAGATTTTAAAATTTTAAACCTTTTTTTCATAGTTTAAATGATTTTCTTTCAGAATCCGCCAGAGATTTCATTCGGAAGACTGCTGATAAGGAAAATATGCTTAATAATGCACTCCCAGACATTATATCACGGCTTTCCCTGCGTGAGGATGTTAGCCAGCTCAAATACCAAGAAGTTATGAAGTATGTCTTTTTTTTAAATTAATTTCGGCCTAATTTTTAAAACGTTTTTCTCGTAGATTTCTTTTGAGCGTTGCAAAAAAGGAACGTTTAATGGTTGGAGGGCTTACAGAGAAGCTTATAATGCGTTTCAAGTTTGCAAAATCTGCTAGGGAATGCCAAGACCTCGCCTTCTGTCTCACTCATATGAATTTCAATGAAAAATCATACAAGATCCTTCGAGATAACTTTAAATGCTATGCTGAGAAATTGTACGAACCTGCGGTGGCTGAATGCTTTGATGGTATTATTGCTACAATGAAAAAGAA
>JAAZTK010000848.1:0-16930 GCA_036507255.1 Megalothorax incertus
ATCAGGTCAAAATCCTCATGCATGTGTATATAGCGATAATCTAATTTGATTTAAAATTATCTATGCTTGCTTTTTATCCAAATTTCTAATCTCTATTTACTTTTACTACAATAGTATCGTACATGATGGAAAATATGTATAATTATAGGGGTAAATAAAAATTAGATAATCTACCAATTCTTCCTAGGATGGGGAGATCTAATTTTTTAATAGAGCGACGCGGAGGCATTATGATATCGTATAAAGCATAAATTTACATTCGAATTCAGATCGAGAGGATATCATTTAAGGATCTTCCAGTTTATTTTACGCTTGTTCCTTCAGTTTGGGGATATAAAAAATCAGTATTAGAAATTGCATTGCATTTGAGATATATTTATCGTATATCTTTATGCGATTGTTGTGTTTAATTTACACGTATAGAATTGTACTACAATATATATTGTAAATTGTATTATGTAAAATCCTCTATAATATGTTAAATATATCCTAGAATTAGATATGTACAAGGTATCTATCTAACAATTCAGCTACTACTTGTCAAGTTTGCACTTTTTTCATGTCACATGGATTTATTATTTGCTTCTGTATTCGCTGAATCTCTATTTTAACATACGGAGTATATATCGTAATACATAACCTGGAAATTGCACTAAATTTTTGTATTCTTTCAATGATGCCATTTGATGCTTTTACATCCATTCAGATTTCAAATCTCAATTTACGAGCATTGTTCTCTCTACAACAATTGACAATCCTTTTAAATAAATATATATATTCCGACAGATTTGATATATAATTTATGGATCAAAACTCCCAAAGAATCCTAATCGTAAACTCCCAACTTATTTGTTCATAACTTCATATCCATAAAATTCTGGAAATTATCAATAATAAAATTCTAAATAAAAAATGCGGATAATCCAGATTCCCAGAGCTGTTCCACGGATTTCATTCAATATTCATACCCTAAATTTAAAGCCACTTTATCAGTAAATTTGAATACAATGGGGAGGAGGTTTGAAGGTCTTTTCTTCCCATCTACCCCTCCATATACTATAAAAAGATTATCCTTAAATAACTTTTAAAGCCAGGAGATATAGAACCAATAAATCACAAATCAATCTGACGAGTGACGGCTTAAAAAGGCTCAAACCGCCTTAACTCGCTTTAATTATTTTAAGCTCATTCTAATCACACTCTTGACTTTTTGATTCCTTTTATTCATTTTTTTTTAAATTCAAACCCTCCCAATCCCAACAGATATCAAGTATCATTTTTACATTAAGAAAAAACCTTATTCTACCCAGTGCCCCAACGCAGAATTTGATCCGACATTTGCGTGGAATTTGATAGGACCTGAAAGTCTTTACATTGAATTTGCGGATTCATTTAGAAAGTCAAGGGGGAATTTGAGAGATTCATTTGCATCTCGTCTCTCGGCAAGGCAAGGCCGAGATCAGATCAAATCATCAGACACTTTAAAGTCTTTTTATTTTGCAAAATAAATATGGATTTAGCACGGGGAAATTGATTTGATATCATATTATATTTGTCCTTATTTGCAAAGTTGTGTTGTTTTTCAATAAATTAAAAATTCTCATTTCCTGGAAAGAGTTCGTCACTCTGCGAGTGCAACTTGGACTGCAAATTGTGCATCATGAATAGGATTAGTAGTTACATTACTCAATTTTAAATGGACTCTTTTAAATACATTTGTATGCATTTAATATTATAGTGGGAGTCCGTTCTTAAAACTTTCCTTTTCCATCCTACTTTTAAGTCTGATTGCCAATCACTTTCACTTGGCAAATTCCCTCGAGGATTCAGGTTCTTCTATTTAAGTATATACAACCCCTCGAGCATTTTTAATTAGATTTTGTATTGCAAATATCCCCTTTAGACAAAAACTATTGGCTTGAACTGGGAAAAAAGAGTATCGATGATGCACTCAAATCATCTCAATCTCAAATCACTGGACAAGCTAAGAATGTTATTATGTTTATTGGTGACGGAATGGGGATTGCAACTGTTACCGCATCCAGGATATTCAAGGGACAATTGGCTGGAAAGAATGGGGAGGAAGGATATCTAAATTTTGAAAAATTACCAAATGTGGGCCTTTTAAAGGTATATGGGCTTTGTTTCATCTAATCTCATAAGATTGTGACATTTCTAATTTAATTCCAGACTTATAATACGGACCGGCAAATTCCAGACTCGGCAGCTACTGCCACAGCCCTTTTTTCAGGGGTCAAAGCAAAATATTATACACTGGGGTATTCTGGACAAATCAGTACAAATTCTTGTAGTGCGGATATACATAATTATCGGTTGGAGTCAGTGTTTGATTGGGCCATCAAAGAGAAGAAGCGAACAGGTTGGTATTTTTATTAGGATCTTGGGGTTTGCATACTAATGAGTAATGACAATATTCGTGATATTTTTTTGCAAAGGTCTTGTAACAACGACTCGTATAACTCATGCTACACCTGCGGCTTCTTATGCGCATTCCCCTCATAGGTATTTAAAAAAATTGCAAATACTCTACCTAATCCGTTAGAATTAGGTAATGCAAAATGCCGAATTCTTCAATTTGAAAAAAAAATTGCATAATTTCATATAGGGATTGGGAATGCCCATCAAAGATACCTGAAGAGGAGAGGAATAAGCATTGTTTAGATATCGGTAAAGGCATACAAATATAATATCAGTAACTTATAAGATTGGTAAGAATATCGTATGTAAGTAATTTGCAAAATATTGTATATTTTTAGCAACTCAATTGGTGCAAAATGAGCCAGGATTAAGCCTTAATGTAATTATGGGAGGTGGGCTTCAAGTATTAAATGGATCTATGAATGAAACTACGAGAGCTTGTTTTAGAGGAGATGATAAAAACTTGGTAAAAGCTAGATTATTTTGGAAATATCTAATAGATATTGAAATTGAAAATTATTGAAAACTATTGAAAATTCTTATGATTTAATACTAGGTAAGGTATTGGGAGGATGAGCAAGCCAAGAGGCAAACGCGGTACAGGTTTATTAGAACCAAGGCGGAATTGGAGCTCATTAATCCAAAGGAAGTTGATCATCTTATGGGTAATTTGCTCAATAAAATTTAATTACTTTAAATTACTAATAAAAATTGTATTTAAGGACTATTTGCTGCTGGACATATCAATTATGACAAAGATCGAACGGAAGATGAGCCCAGCTTGGAAGAGATGACTCGAAAAGCTCTCCAAATCCTAAAACATAACGAAGATCAAGGATTCCTTTTGATTGTCGAAGGTGGCAGGATTGATCACGTAATATAACTTAAATCTTAACTAGGAAATACAATATTCAAGCTTATTTTTGTTAGGCACATCACGATAATTACGCCAAAATAGCTTTAGAAGAAACGGTAGCCTTTGATAAAGCAATTCAAACTGCTCTGGTACGGAACATTAGTTTTTCCAAGATATTTCTAATTAATTTCGGAATTAACGAGCAGGATATGGTTAACATCCAAGAAACGCTAGTCCTCGTCACTGCGGATCATTCTCATTCATTTGCTATATCGGGATATGCTTCAAGAGGAAGTCCTATTGAAGGGATGGGAGACCATGCTACTGCTGAAGGCTTCCTTTACCACACTCTGGGGTATATAAATGGTCCAGGATATAATCATCATCGACTGAATGATTCCAAGCCAAACACATCCACATCGAGTATTTTTTTTTTTCAAAAAAATAGCTGACATATTTGCAAAATAATCGCATTTTCCATTCAAAGATACATGGAGGAGCTACAACGATTCTTTAGAACAGGCTAAAGATAGATATGAACAGCATTTCGCAGGTAAATACAATATTTTCCAATTCAAGGGAAATTCATGAAGCCTTCCGCGAATATTGAACATTATCATTTATCATTATAAATCAAATTATCATTGATTCAATTCAAATAGGATTCTGGGCAATCGACGAAACGCATGGGGGTAAAAAGATTTTTTTTTTCACAAATGCAATATTTTAAATGCACAAGGAAATATTAATATTTTAATCATGTCCCAACTCCAGGGGAGGACGTACCAATATACGCAAAAGGTACATTGAACTTAAATGACACACCTGTGTGAATTTCAAATACAAAAGCCTTGTCCTCCTTTCATTTTGCAGGCCCAATGGCACATCTTTTCAATGGGGTTTACGAGCAAACCCATGTAAAATTTTTAAAATGTAAATTTTGGAATATCTTTGATCAATGTTGTGTTTTTTAAAGGTGGCACATACGGTAGCATATGCGGCTTGCATTGGGCCATACTCTGGAAAAAATTGCCAATTTACAACAAGATCCAAATCATCTAACATAAAGTCATACCCCTACCTGATTCTTTTTATATCCATTTGTATTGGACTAATTTATTAGAATTGTTTTGTTATTTCTTTTTAATTATTTCCTGTTTTAAAAAGCACTTCATTGTCGAATATGATTATATGAACAGATATTGTTTAGAATAGTATTATAGCATATCTTTATTCTTTTTAATTTTTAAATAATATTCACAATATTAATATTATTTTAATTTATTAATCTGACCTTTTAAAAGTTTTAAACTTTAGAATAAATAGGTGCAATAATCATGTATATTTTAAACAAAAAAAAGTGTAAGTCATTTACAGGAATTTATAACAAATGAAATGTTAAAGATTTAAGAATTAAATATTTTAGCTTAATTATTTTTCATTTAATTATTTATTTCCACAAACTGCTTCATCCATAAGGTCGTCATCAATTGCATAAGGGCTTGCATGAGATGAGTGAGGGGATTGAACAACGAGTGGGGATCGACAGCTTGACGCCAGAATAGGTGCTGGTGAGCTAGGAGGTCTTGGGCTATGTACAATATGAACGGAGGCAGCAATTGAAGGGCTCGACACAGCTAGGAAAAAATAAATTATCCAATTAATATCAATTTATTCACAAATACACTACAAAATATACCTGGAAAAGGCTTTGGCGAAGGTATAGGACCATGAGATGATTGAGGACTCGTCACAGAAGCCCCAGAAGTCGATTTTGGTGGCGGAGGCAACATTGTTGGATTCCCATTCCCACTCGCAGCTTCCTCCATTGTAGAAGTCAACGCAGAATTCTGTGATTTCTTCTCGGAGCCTGTTCCCTTATCCTCCCCATCTCCCAAATCCATTACAAGCCTATCTTCATCATCATCTTCCTCTACCACACGCTTCTTCTCATCTTTTTGCTTTTGCGTTGCCTCTGAAGCCACCTGTGGAGGAGGTGGTGGAGACGTAGCAGGTGTTGGTGAACTCCCTTGAGGAGGAGGTGTCATAGTCCTCGAAGAATCAATAGAAAGTGACCTTTCCTCAACTCCACCTCCGGCTCCAGTCGAAAGTTCTTTGCTCGGAGATACGGGTGTTTCTTTATCTCCTTTCCCAGAGCCAGGAGAGAATGTAAACGCAGTTTCTGTCGTACTTTTTTCTTGAGTTTGTGAATTATCCGAAGATGTGTGCTCCTTTGGGAATGGAGGAGACGGGGTAGCACTCTGACAAGAAGTCTGCCCCTGTTGAGGCGGCGTTGTAGGTATATTCAAAGGTGCCACCTTATCATCTTTATAACTTTGAGGATCTGGGGATTCGGGTGAAGTAAAATCAAGTTCCTTTCTAACCGTTAATTCCATTGGCTCCTCCGCCTCCTTCTCATCTTTCTTCTTTTCCTCATCAGTTCCCTTATCTTTCACGCTCGCGTCAGAGACCGTCGGTTCTTCCGTCAAATCGCTACTGCTCACCCCATCTTCTCCAGAAATAGAACTTCGCCTTACAGGGCTTGATCGTACCTTTGGAGGCGGAGGTTCTTGGACCTCAGGAGCCGTTGAAGCTACCGTTATTGGAGCCACAGCTTCAGTAGATGTAATAGTCTCAGCGCTAAGCTTTGGCATTTCCGAAAATGCATCCTTCCCGACTTCCGCTCCCTTCTTAGCATCTCCTCCGGCCGCCTTACTCTTTTTCGGAATTTGGAAACCTTTCGGATCAAATTTAGGAGTATCCCCAAATAGTCCAGAACCCGCGGATCCAGGCATAAAAAGCTTTTTCGTCAAATCCTCAGCATCCGATTTTCCTTTCCCAATTCCACTTCCTCCAGTGGCTCCTTTCCCATCTTTATTAAGGAGCCCTTTCTTTCCCCCACTTTTAGGGGATCCTGGAAATCCTGGGAATTTAGATCCTGGCGAACCTGGAAGCTTAAGACTCCCACTTCCAGGCCCAGAACTCTTTTTACCAATCCCTTTCAACCCACCCCTCAATTTATCTTTTGATCCTCCACCTAATTTTGCTTTATTTATCGTCATCTTTAGACCTAGCCCTTGTCCAGGTTTTACAGAATATTCTGGATTATTCGGGTTATTTGGGCCAGACCCCGGAGAGCCAGGTGGGAGTCTTTTTGATGTCATTGCATTTACATCTGATGTAATATTTGAAGATGCTTTAAGATAATCAATTTTTCCCATATCTTTTTTAGGATCTTTCGCCTCTGTAGGTGTAGTTGGAGTAGTAGAAGGCGTAGTATTAGGGGAAGTTTCAACAGAATGCTGTTTATTTAGCTTGTCAATGATCGAGAGTAGAGGTACTTTTTTCTTTTCTTTTGCTTGAGCAGCTGCTGCCTGAGCCCTTGCAAGTAGTTCCGCACCAGCTTTACCTCCAATAGAACCTCCAGCAGATGAAGTAGCAATTAAATTTGGGATATTTGGTGGTGTAAATGAGCCAGAACTTGACGTATCTCCGCTTGATCCTCCAATAGCTTTTAGGCTGGGCATGGCAAGTGCTACAGCAGCTGCGGAAAGACTCCTCTTGGGTCCTCCGGCCCTTTCCTTTGAGAATCCTAATCCTTTTGTAGGATTCTTCGAAGTTGGACCTGGCTGCGAGCCGGAACTATTTGGAGAAGTTGAGAATTTGAAATTTGAAGGCTTCCCTGCACTTCCAGCCCCTTTTGGATTAGGTCTATTCCCATCTCCTGATTTCCCTAGACTTGGAGAAGTCGGCTTTTTCAAATTAAGTCCTTTTAAATTACCACCAGGTCCCTTTTTAACACCCTCAAATGGTGTAAATGCACCTCCAAATGGCGTCAGCTTGGGCTGCTTGACCCCATACTCTGGAGAATCTGTTAAATCCTCGCTTAGAGCCTTCCGTTTACGCTCCTTTTTGAATTCTGATTTAATTACACCCTCCAGCCCCTTCTTATCTTTCCCTCCAGGTCCAGTGTTACCTCCTCTATCGCTAGTCTCAGATGGGGTTGGAGGTTTAGGTAGGATTGGAGTGAGTGTAATTGAATTTGGAATCTGTACTGGATTATTTGGAAGTGGTATTATTTCAATTCCTGCAAATTAAACATGAAAAATTCAGAATTACATTGAAATTCAATTCAATTTTATAATATTAGAATTTTTACCAGGTCGAAATCCACTCAAAATCGAATTTACTGAAGTATTTGTAGTCCCAAATGCATTTGAGGTTGACATATTCATACTTCCAACACTGGAGACTGGTGTAATCGAGAGAGATGGTGTCATAAGTGGTTTAAAATCACCACCCTCGCTTAAATTCAACCCAGATCCATGTAATAAACTTTGCAGTCCTCCTCCCCCTTCGGGTTCCAGGGAACTTGAGTCTAGAGAGATTGATCTTTTTGGAGGGAAAGTTCCAGGTTCTCTTTTAATTCCTTTTAGAAGCCCTTTTTTCTCCATTTCGTCCATTTCATTCAAATGCTGTTGTAGCTGAAGCTGTTGAACTGCTCCAAATCCTGATAACATTTTGGAATAAAATATTTTCCGAGCTATCACCCTGCGTTGTACTACTTGTAGAAGATGTCACAGGCGTTATATCAATATTCCAATTAGTTCCAGGTCCAATTGAGGATGCATCTAGGCCTAATTCACTCATTAGGAGTCCTATAGCGGATGCTGATGAAGGGGTATGTGGTGTAGGGGTACGCGAATGGTCAGAGCGATCCGAATGATCAGATCCTTCAGATGGGCGTCGTTTTGGGGAACGGCTTGTACCACTCATAGATCGAGGAGACTTTGGGCTTGGAGATGGCGAAGGTCTTGGAAGATTCCTGGGTTCTGTCCCTCCTGATTGGGAATCTGTAGATGTCCCCTTACGCTTCCTTCGTGCCCCTGGACCTGGTTGCCCTTTCCCTGCTTGATCCAGTAATCCCATAAGCATATTTTGTTGTTGCTGAAGCTGTGCAGGAGTTGGTGACCACCCTCCTTTTGAAGGAGGAAATCCAGCGTTTGCATTACCACTTGTGTATGAGGATGCAAGCATATTCATTTGTAGAGCGTTACTAATGCCCATAAATGCTTGTTTTTGAGCTTGAGAGTTCACACTTGGAGTTCCAGTGGTTGTAGGGATAGGGGAAATTGAATAAGATGGTGCAGAGCCCAGAGATCCCTTTCTTGTAGGGAAATTTGCGGATGGGAGAGTTGTTTTGATGGGTTTTGGGGTCGCACCCTTGTTTAGATTTACAACCATTCCTTGTGGAAGAACGCTGGAGCTTCCCTGTGATCCCCCTTGAGCTGATTCAGCTCCGCAACTTAATTCCATTGGGACTGGCCCTGTGTTGGAACCCCGCCCGGTTACAGGGATGTGGAAATCTGGGTTTGGTGGGTCGATTTTTGGTTTGACGCTTTCCCATCTTCGTCTAAATTTAAATAATATCAATTAGAAGGCCTATAAATTCTGAATAATTCAATTTACATAATTGCACGTAGTGTTACAGGGATGGAGAGAGAACGCTGAAGTACTTTCGAACCTAATTCTTCAAGAGTTGGTATAATATCAGCAGAAGAACTTGAAATAATCCCTTTATTTGATAGAGGAGCGTGTAGCTTGCATAAGGGGTGAAGTATCTCTTTCAAATTGAATTCTAGGCATACGATGGAGTCGTCAAATGGATGTTCAAAACTCACTGTAAGGTTCTTGTATGAGAGAGCATTGATTTCAAATGGATAGCAATTTGGATCTGTCAATAATTCGTAAAAATATTGAATAAGATCTACATATGTTTTATGTGTTAAATGATATGCAAAAAATGGGCCAACCTGATTTAGTTCCTGGACGAATACATGAAGCGACGAGGGTATTAAATAGAAGCTGCTGCCTCAATATATAAACAACTTGAGATAGCTGTGATGGTAGTGTGAATGAAATGGAAGAAAGTAGAACCCCCTCCGCAGCAAAACTAGGTTCAACTTCAGCTAGATAATAGCAATGTGTTTGATCGGGGAGAGCCACATTAAGCCCTCGATTGGAGGAAGGGACGATTTGGCCATTTGAAAAGTGATGTGTAATTAGATTGAGTATAGGCTGGCTTGAGGCAAGGCAGGATTCATCATAGCCTCTGAATCCGAGCGCATTTTCAAGAGAATTTAGTAGTTCTTTGAATATAGGCATGGGCCTTCCAAAATTGACGGTGAATACTGCTGGGAGGACTGTAGAATTGGTTGCATTTAGGGTTCCGTATCGTGGAACGCTGTAGAAATTAAAATAAACAATTTATAAAATAATTTAGGAGCTAAAATTCTTTAAAACGTACCTTTTCCCATCAGAAGTCTTCATAATATTCACGGTGGTGCTCATTTGGAGTTTATTCAGGGATGAACCTGATCCTTGAATTAAAATCGAGGCTGCGGAACCCAATTTCTTTTTAATTATCGTCTCAACATCATTTGGGAAGGTGGAACTTGAGTTTACATCAAGGAAATCATATGGAGAGATAAAGTAGACAATCTTTGCAGGGTGTCCGCCTGAAAAAAAATTATGAAAAACAGAAATTTAAATAAAATGCAAAGGATTTAAAGGAAGGTACACATACCTTTACGAGGAATGAGTAAACCGAATGGTGAACGCATTACAATAGATTCCCCATCATTATAATGCGGGTAGGTGCTGGACATTGTTTGCAAATCCTGGAAATTTCAAAAAAGCGTTATAATGATTTTAAAATTCATATGACAAAGGGACTTACAATCTCCAGTGCTTGTAATGCAATAAATGCCTTGGACTTGATCTTTTTATCCGTATTCGGGAGTTGATATATCGAGACTAGCCCATTAAGATGTTCTGCAAAATCCTCAAAATCTTTACTACGTAAACTCTCCACCATTTCTGGGCAAGATTGAGGATCAGATTTGCCCTCGTGATGTATATTACATTCTTGGACATGGCCATTTGGTGAAATGATGAGCTCAATGTAAAACATTTCAGAAGAAATAAACCAATCTGTCCCATCAGAGCCTGGAGTTAATTTGAGACCCGTCAATCGGGAGATCATTTCCAGTCTTTCAACGAGGCTTTGCAGAGAGTTGACTTGAATTGATTGTTGAACTAAAAAACACAGTATTATTAATTAAATATTTAATTAAGACCCTAATTTATTTATTTATAAAGACGTACTTGTGTCCAAACACTTTTGCAAATGCATCTTGTCACTCTGGTCCAAAATACACCGCCTCTCCTGAAATTTAAAAAGCATTTTTTAATTAATAAATTAATCCTTTCTTGATTAAAATCCTAATTAACAATAATAGTAACAATAAAAGTTTAAAATCAACTTACATTTAATGAATTTTTAATGTTTTTTGAAATCTGGTCCAAACTGTTTAATTTATTGGACTTTTGCCGAAGTTTTTCCATCAGTAGCTCCATTTGCCACTGAGGAGGAGTGGCCCGGCTTCCTCCAGAGTGATCCATGATTAATTAGTTAACGGCCCAGTTTAATTGTGATAATTTTCATAAATTAATTGACGGAATCCGAACTAAGAATTCGGACTTTCCCAAATTCCAGCAACATAAGCCCAGTCCAATGTCAATTAATGGCAAAAATGTGATGTCTAAAGAGTCAGGGGTGGTTCTGATGTCGATTCTTGTGAAAAACACGCCCAAATCAGGCTAATTAAGATTTAATTAATTAAAACAAAAATGTACACAAATTCTGATTTCTAGATAATTCGCAACATTTACAAACAACAGATTGAATGCAAAGCGGCTTTTTCAACACTTTTCAAAACAAATTCAAAATGAGTGACTCCGAGGATTCAGAAAAATATTTTGAGGGCGAGGAGGAGGTCACCGAAGTGTCCAAAGGAAGTAAGCGGAAGCGAGGAGGTGACGAGGATGTCGTGGAGGTGTCAAGGGAGGAAGGTGGTGGTGACGAAGAGGAGGAGGAAGAATTTATTGGACCTCAACCCGTTGCCGGCGAATCTGAACCCAAACGACGTAAAGGTGAGTTGCCTAATTAATTACCTAATTAAAGGACAAATTAATCCAATTAAATTGTCTTTTTACAGTTCTTCCTAATGAGGTCTTATATCTGGAGAACCTGCCTTCGGCAGAATATTATGAAAAGAGTTTTATGCACCGGGATGTTATTACTCATACGGCCGTTTCAAAGTAAAGTTTTTAAATTAAATACCTAATTAAATACGTAATTAATATAATTCTATTCTTTTTTAAAGGTCGGACTTTGTAATTACGGCCAGTTCAGATGGGCATATAAAATTCTGGAAGAAACAAGAAGAGGGGATTGAATTTGTAAAGCATTTTCGAAGCCATTTGGGGAATATTCAAGATATTTCGGTGAATCATCAAGGGAGCCTTCTCGCGTCTATTTCTAATGATAAATCAATGAAGATCTTTGACATTGTCAACTTTGGTTCGTGCCTAAAAATCTAAATTGTGTAGAAAACGATATATTAATGTTACTTTTCTATTGCATTTGCAGATATGATTAACATGATGAAACTCGCGTTTACACCGAAGATTTGTGAGTGGATTCATACTTCTGGAGATGCTCTGCCTGCAATAGCGCTGTAAGTGCCCCCAGATCATTAGAACACGTTATAAGCAGTATTTAATCAATCATTATTGTGATTTTTTAATTCCATTCAAGGAGCGAAGAAGATTCAAACAAGATATACATTTATGATGGGAAGGGGATTGCAGAACCTGTCAAAATCCTCGAGAATATTCATCACTCCACTGTGACTCTAATTAAATACAATCCTGTGTTTGATGTCGTTCTAAGCGTAGATGATAAAGGGATGATTGAATATTGGACCGGTCCAAAAGATGACTACTCCTTTCCTGAACCTCCGAGGATTCATTTTGAATCTAAATTGGATACGGATCTTTTCAAATTTGCACAGGGGAAAGTATCAATTTATAATCTGACTATATCTCCAAATGGGCTTCTTTTTGCTACGTTTACTTCAAATCGAAAGATTAGCATTTTTAAATTCCGGACGGGGAAATTGTATAGGATATTCGATGAGAATATTGCAAGCGTAATGGAGCTTCAGAATAAGAAGCAAATTGTTCCTCAAATGGGTAAAATTTTCATATTAAAAATAATTCCTAGAATCGTGTATTTAATATATTTTTTAAATTAGAATTTGGCCGAAGAATGGCAGTTGAACGTGAAATTGAAAAATCAGACTCACTCCGGAATTCTTCCCTTGTTTTTGATGAAAGTTCAAATTTCCTTCTATACCCTACGGTACTCGGTGTAAAGATTGTCAATATTGTGACGAATCGTCTTGCTCGACTTCTTGGAAAATCTGAGAATATTCGAATCCTTCAAATTGCCCTCTTCCAGGGGAAAGTAAAAAAAGCTTCGGCAGCTGCAACCACCGCCGAGCTCGAAGCTGCTGATAATCCTACATTAGATAACGTTATGCCGGATCCTACAATATTTTGTACTGCATTTAAAAAGAACCGATTCTATTTGTTTTCGAGGAGAGATGTACTCAAGGATTCGGGTGGGTCGGATAAAGATCGGGATGTTTTTAATGAGAAGCCGAGTAAAGAGGATATCATTGCATCTACCGATACTTCATGTAAGTTTTGCAGTACATATGAATATTCTGTCGGATTAAATTTTAGCATTTATTCATGGGCTTATAATATTTTCATTTGCATATTTGCAGCTGGACAAAGGATATTCGATAATGCTGTTATTCATACCACAAAGGGGGACATCCATTTGAAGCTATTCTCAGCGGAATGTCCAAAAGCAGTTGAAAACTTTTGTGTACATGCAAAGAATGGGTAAGAAATTAAGAATTTTAAATTGGAAGCTTGAATTTTACTTTTTTGTATCAATATTTTGTAGATATTTCAATGGACACATATTTCATCGTGTTATAAAAGGATTTATGATACAAACTGGAGATCCACAAGGTGGGTTGAAATTCATAGGACCTTTCAAATTGCATATACGATAATACGATAGTATTTTAGATTAGTTTTGAAATCTGGAATTTGTATTTCTTTTTCCAGGGATCGGAACCGGCGGAGAGAGTATTTGGGGAGCTGAATTTGAGGATGAATTCCATCCAAATCTCAAGCATGATCGCCCATATACTGTGAGTATGGCGAATGCGGGTCCTAATACTAATGGCTCACAGTTTTTCATCACTGTAATTCCAACGGTAAGCCATAGACCTTAAAAAAATACTCAAAGTTATCTATGTAGTACAGTACGCTGGCCTATCCCATTTCCTTTGGATTTCCTTCCTTTCTTTTATCTTCTGTAAAAATACTAGGTTTCCCACTTTCTTGGCCTGCCTTGAATTTAACTTAAAGATCCTCAGGTGTGGCACAACAACGTGCTGAGCTGAAGAGGATTTCTTTGTACGGTTTACCCCAAACCCATAAAGATATTATTATTATTTGTATGTACAGAGTCCCCCTGCAACTCATGGCTATTTACGCCTTTTAAAGATTATTTAACTGTATTTTAATGAGTTTGTTTTCCATAAATCTTATTTTGATACTTTGGGACATTAATGGGCCTTTCCCGAGGAATGTTTCTCAAAGATATTTACTACAAATGTACAAATCAACAAAACCATTCAAGGATTCCTTTCTCTCTCGTTCCCTTCCCCTTGACTTTACTGTACTCTACGTATTACTATTGTACAATACTCGCACTACGAGTCCACGTGCATTCCACCCCCAAAAATGCGTAAAAAGCCATATTACTTTTCCTTTCTTCTTTTTGCCTTTATTTGAACTTTGAATAATATTTATTATTTATTAACCCAAAATTAATTTATATTGTAGTAATTTATGACCTTTATTTCTATATAGCCCTGGCTGGATAATAAGCATACGGTTTTTGGGAGAGCTGTTCGTGGAATGGAGACAATTCAAAATATAGCATTGGTCAAAACTCATCCCAAGACGGACAAAACCTTACGATGATGTCTCGATTATAAATATTACAGTTCGATAATTTAATTTCCTATTTTAAAATGCTTGTTTTTGAAATCTTTGTAATACAAGTTTTGATTTTATTATGCCCTGACAAATATATAGGCTATTTTATTAGCTAGCTACTGGCTTGATATTTAGAGAATCTTTGTATATTTTTATCCAAAAGTGTTCTTATGTGAAATAGATACAGGTAGACTCTAATTAATCTAATTCTTATGTAAATCTATTGCCCCATTTCCTTTTAATATTTACTCGAGAATTTTTGCAAAATAAAAAAAAGTCATAAAAATGATTTGAGTGAATGGGAATTCACAATCCTTGCAGGTCCCTGGGGTGCCATTTGCACTTGGGGGACAATCTTAAATTGTTAATTGCTTAATTAATTAGCATATATATTCGAGTGTTGGTCTTGAAAGGCTCCTGAAATGTACTATACTATCTACTTAATTTTTAAGCAATTTAGGCAAAAAGCATTTATTTATAATGACTTCATGTAAAAGTGTAAAATGTGCAATGAATTTAGATTATGGAGGATCGTGGATTTTTCCTAGAAAAAAAAAGTAAATTAAGAAAAATGTGGACTTGGGTTGAAAAATTGCTTCAACTCCATACATTTTACGACCCCCAAGCTCCTTAGGCATAATTAGAGAGCTAAAGTCAAGCCGTGCCTTATTTGCTGGCCGTGATAATCATTCCCATAAAATTTCCACAACCCTCGTGCATATACGACGGATAAGTATATGATAGGAAAGATTTAATAAACGCAATTACAAAACCATATATTCAATTAGGCATCATAGCCTCATAGGAATTTGGAAGGCCCATGATTTGAGGTTTTGGGGTATATCTTTACATCTCTCTGCCTATTGAAGTAAATTGAACATCTATTAAGGAAAGATGGATGGGAGTTGTATTGGAATTTTAATATAAATTGCAAACTCGACGACAGAAATTGGATATTTATGAAACCTTGAAATTGAATCCCTTGAAAGATTCATCACGAGCTAAAATTTCCATTAATCCTAAGAATTCCTATATTAGGTACTACTGATATTAATATATCGAATTTGGACATTGGAAATCTAATCCATTTATAATTTATATAATATCATCAATTTTAGTGTGTGCAGATATATTTGGCAATGGGCATATTTAGGACTTCTGTAATTAATCCATTCATTGTAGGATATTTGAGGTGTATTTTAAAAAGTTTGAGAGATTAAATTTAAAGGTCAATACATTAGAAATTATTAGAATCGAAAGGTTAACAAGCTTGTAAATATCGTATTTAATTGCATTCACGATCCACCACCCCACACATTTCACAGGAAATTGATATTGAATTTTAAAAGCACATGACTTGGAGTTGTTATCAATATCATTAAGGCTAAATTTTATAAATGGAATTACCACACATAATTTACTACGAAACACCCTATAATGATATTGATATTCCACTAGAATTACAATATATCTGTCAATATATAACTTGCATAAGGAAAGCCAACTCCAAATGTGTTTATTCAACCGTTTACAAACTTACACCGCGCCGTCATTTGTCCTGGATCTTCCGAATATGCAAATTTGCAAAATATTCTATACGCAGAATTTTATTTAAAAAATTCAGATAATGGCACGAATATAATCCTGAAAAAAATATTACTGATAGCCGTGAGTGATAGGTACTACCTTTACAAATATAATGCAAAATTGACCTTTTCCATATGCTTAAAATATAAAATAGTGTATTTGGAATTCATTATGGGTTATTGAGTTCTCCTCCTTCTCGAAATATTAAATTCCCTGGGCATTCCTCCCCTTATCGCATTTACTTACTACATTTGCATACAAATGTAAATTAAAACTGCGGCTAGGTACTTTTGCACCAGAATCAACTAAATTTGTGAATTCCTTCCTTTGTGGTCGGGACTCTGCCCACATCCTCCTCCTCCCTAGTTAAATATGAACTCTGTGTGTGCATTTAATTTACTATGCTCCAAGCTTTAGCCTCGCATTTTACTATTGTAGGCAGAGTCGGTATTTTGCAAAATCGCAAAATGTGTTGTTATTGCAAGCTTTGTACTATTTAAGCCCCTCGTTGAAACCCTCGTATGAATCTGCACCATTTTGCTTAATTGCAAACACGGCCATAATTTCGCAGTTCCAAGAAAGAAAGAGTTTTTAGGGCATTAACTTTATTAGTCTTTGTGAGGGTTAAACATTACTCGAGAAATACAGATATAAATTCTTTTTTACGAGTATTATCCCACCACCTTAAGCCTTTAGCCTCTAATTTCCATCCTTTGAGCTCTGTGCACTACTAGCCATCGTATATTAATAGCTTTTGTCTCTCAACTCTTGTCAACAAGTTTGTTTTTCGCATGCTTTCCTCGCATTTAATCAAATATGCAAACTTCAGACTTGCAAAAGCTAACAAATATAGCCCTCATCTGAATTTTATTAGTACACATGTATGTTCAATAAAAACTTAAATATTCTGAATACAATACATAAAAAGAAGCATGTCTTTTTATCATCTGCATGTGCAAATTCCCAAATATTCCCATTTAAGGTACCCGCAAAACCTATCAATCCAAGCCTTCAAGGTACTTTTTCAATTTGAGTACCTCTTTCGCGTCTTTATCC
>JAAZTK010000849.1:0-16928 GCA_036507255.1 Megalothorax incertus
GACAGCCTCTGCTCTTCATTCCTCCTCTTGAGGAATTAATGATGGAGCGAGCCGAGTTTCGGCTACTCAGCTTCTCTTCCCCTCAAGAATTTATTATTTCGAGATTTGGTAAAGTTTTTTTACCCCTCTTATACCTAAGATGTGTATACTACTTTTGAGTCAGCAGAGGAAGATGTAATTGGTACGCAGGGGCTGCCGACTGAACAAGATAGAACTCGGCCCTTTTTACATATAGGGCCACTACTACAAAGTCCCCCCTAAATTGAGGGCCACTTTTGTCACCTTGCTCAGCATATATAGGGAAGCATATTCAGGCCACTTGATTCTTACGTCTTACTATTTAAAATGTATATCTCTTACTCATGAGGAGGATGGGCCATGGGACTCTGCTTGGAATCCCAAATGATAGAGAATTCAACCCTAAAAAAGTTTTTCTAAACTGGTTTATTTCTCCGGCTCGCAGATAGGAATCAGTTTCAGAAATTCAGGGGACATTGAAGCAAGTGGAGCATCTGGACTCATGGGTTTGACTTTGGACAAACTCAAAATGTTCTCTTTTTTTGCCCTTACCACCTCTCCACGACTTACTTACCTAGACTATCTACTACTAGGTAGGTATGATAGGGATATTCCAGTAAGAATAGCTTAGGAGAGAAACCGAGCCCGATTTTTTGATTGATTAATCCTGGGGATTCCTGGGAAAAAAAGTGGAGGAATTCAAGAATTGTTGTACTTTGAGTTTAAGGCTCCAATTGTCATCCTTCTCTTTTGAGAACGTTCTTCCTTGAGGAGGTTTGTCTGGTTGGAAGAAATGATGAGCCAAGTAGGTACTACTAATACAATATAAAGTAAATGTATTAAAATATCGAGGCGACAATCTCACAGGAAGAGAGAATTTCAACTTGAGAGCATTTCCTTTCTCCCTCCAATGCCTGCTGCTGCTGACGATATATGCCTGCTCTTCACAATAAAAAAGATAGGAGGAAAACACATTGGTTGTGGCCACAAAAAGGTCAGAAAGTCAGGGGACAGTGTGAACCCTTTTAAGCACATTGAAAAAAATGGATTTCAGAGGAAGTTCAAGTCATAAAACGCTTACTTCCCAAATTCTTTTATTTATCAATTGTTTATTGCAAAAAAAGTGTCGGAAAAACAATGATTTAAAGTAGAAATTAAAGGTTCCATTGAGAATCAGGTGTCAAGAAAAAGATCCGGAAAAGTTTAATGGAAAAAGCCAAATTAGGATAGATTTACAAAGAGATGAGCATTTATTTGGGTATAGGATTAAAAGATTGAAAAAGGCTGCTATATGATCTAGGGGTGTTTATGATTCTAAGGGCTTTACAACACTGTTATTTGCTTGTAGATTAGAGATTTGAGGGCTGATGAGTTATCGGTGAGTATTGAATTACACCCCGAGTTGAGGAATAAGTGTATGGTGTACCCTACTAGCTATCGTAGTAGTACAAAAGTGTATTCAATCTCATAGGCTCCCTCTCCCTAGCTAAAAACAAGGGTTTTGGCTCTTGAGGACGAGGGTTCTCATCAGTTCCTCTGGGTTCTTCCAAGCCTCCCAACTGCCTCGGAGCGGCTATGTTGGAGCAGTTCAAACTCTACTGTGTTTGCACCCCTTTAGATGGCAATGGAAGAGGAATCCTAGAGGCTGAAGTTGAGGGATTGGAGTTGGTTTTTATTAGGTTGCAACTCTATCCTTTCTATACTAATCCTAAGGATAAGGATAAATACAAAGTACAATAGTATGTACAAAGAGGTGCCCAATTACCAAAAAAACGATTTCACTTGTTAATTAACCTAATTAATAATGGCGATAAATGTCATTAGTGATTATTACGTGAGAGCCAGATTTCTGAACTTCCATTTGGTATGTTAACTTTTGAGATCGCATGACCCGTTCGCACATGGCGAGGTCATCTTTCTCCATCACCACTTCCAATGTTTTCCAAAGGCCTTTTAAAATTCGGGGACATCTCTGAAAAACCCTTCTTTTTAAGCATCCGAACCCGATAAAATTTAAATAGCGGGCATGAAAAGACTTGGCAATATTCAGAGAATAATTTATGGTGGAAATCCCGTGTCTTCGTTTGACCTCTCAGGGGTAGGTCACGACTTTTAGGGCGGTATGAAAACTCGCGGTTTCCTTATGGATGATGACCTTGTTCGGGTCATTAGGAAAATGTCTATAAAGTTTAACTTTAATTAAGGGCCGTAACGTGTTCCCAATATACCAATCTGCATTCATGAGGATTTTTTTGGGATATAAATCAGTGGGAGTGTTTCTAGCTTCGAAAATGCACCGCCCACCATGGGCGGCTGAAAAAAGTTGAAAAATGACCAAAACACGATTTTCGGAAACGGGTATATTCCCCGGAGGAGGTTACAAATCATTCTCTGACTGCTGGTATAGTGAAGCCCTGACATCTCCTCGTCCATTGATATAAAAAACTTTCCCCTGACACCCGTCAGTGACCCAGGGTTGACCTTGAACTAAAAAATGGGCTCGGAAAAGCTCAAAATCATGCCAGAAATCCGGGGTCAATTTTACAAGTCATATTGTGAATTTTTTGAAAATCTTTTTTGATATTCTTCAAGTTGAAGTGTTCTCTCTCTAAAACTAATTTATAAAAAACTCTAACGCTTTTGGTTAATTATTTATGGCCGTTTGAAATCGTTTTTTTGATAATTGGGCGCCTCTTTGTATTATCGGTATGTAATGAATTGCTTTCTCGATCTCAATTTTTGAAGATTAGGTGAAAAAAAATCCATTAATTTAAAAGCCGAGAGGGTGACAGGTGAATTGCAATGTTAAGAACCCCCAACAAGATCGATTAAGCTCCTTTGGAGTAAAAGCCTTTAATATAAATAGCTCCAAGAGAGACTCCTGAGGGAACATTTATTAATACAACAATAATAATGGAGCCCGTTATCGAATTATCTTCCTCTCCTCAATCTCTCCAAATAGTTTAGTAAGAGTACAGTGTTAAATTACATTGTAAGGAGCTCCTCCATTATTATCTCACCTTTCTCAATTAGCCTAGAATATCTTTTAAGCTTCCAAGTAGTAGTTTAAATAGGCCAAAAATAAGCCAACCTTAATGCATAATACACGGAGATTAGATTTGTAGTTCAAAAATAGATTTATTCAATTAAAAATTTAAATTCAACGAATTTACCCTAAACTTTTAACGCTAGTGCCACTATTTAAAAAATGGAACAAAATTTAATAATGTTTATTGGTTGATTTCGAGCTCTTTTAGCATTTTGGCGAGCTTTTGCGACTTCCGCTTGACCCTTTTGGCTATGAAAGTGGCTTCCTCTAGGAGTTGATCCAAATGTGCGTCCTCATCGCTTCTTGAGGTGGTTGTAGCCGTCACTACCCCTTTTGGGTCCTCTTTCTCCTCTGGAAGGGGTGTTTGAGACTCTTGACATACTTGGAGGGTACTCCGCCCAGGAAGGAGAGAACCTAAAGCTGCTGTGATATCCTTAAGGGTTCTCTCTGACCCTCGAAATCCCGAATCAAATTCACAAGAGTCTTGACTCTTATTTGAGTCCAGAGTTTTCCAGTTTTGCACCTTTTCCAGCCAATTTGGAGCATTTGTTGGCTTTACCGAGTTCAAATCCAGATTCTCAAGGTCGGATCCATCCTCTCCAGAGGGGGTGGCTTCCGTTTCGGTAGCCTGGTCTTTTTTCGAGGTTATTTTGGACACCCTAGAAGAGTCTGGAACGTCTTTCATTGAATTGGGTGATGTCTCTGGTTGATTTGTCATTTCATAAGTCATTTTTGGGATTTGTCCAGGCTCAATGGCCCGAAAACTATGTCTTCTGACCTCCGGATTTATATTTATCGGAGCTAATTGAGGGAAATGGGTTATAGCTGGATTGTTGAGATTCTGCATTGATTGAGATCTCATCCCACGACCGAATCTGAGTTCATCAATTCGACTCTCGGCTAATTTTTCAAGTGTAATTGCAAAAAAACAATCTTAATTAATTGAAATTGAATAGGAATTTGCGATTAATACCTTGGGCATATTTAATGGCAAGGTCATAGCAAGATTTCCTCAACTCGTCAATCAGGATGTCTTTTTCCTCCATCTCCCTCAGAGTCACTCTCAAGTCTTTGCTAAAAATGGAAAAATTTTAAAGATTTTAATTAAAATCCAGAAAAGTTTTTGACCCCCCAAAAATAAGGACTCGTTTAAAAATTCGACTTACTTTTCCTTAATTTGTACTTGATAAAGTTCTTCAAGGGGTAGCATGACCTCTGGAGGAATAACCTTGGTCTTAGCCTCTAGGTCACTCTTTTTGAGCTCTTCGACACGCTTTTTAACCCGGGATTCTACAGATGACCTTTTCCTAGGTCCTCCATTGAGCTTACTCTGGTTTGTGCTTGTGGTGCAAGTACCACCACCTTCGATGACTCCTTTTGTCTTTCTATCCATATTGCTTCAGAATGTCTCACTTTGCTCAAATCTGTCCTTAAAAAAATTTGATTATATGAGCAAATTGTTTCGTAAATTCCAATCCAGCAAATTACTCACCTTAAATTTCAGGCCTAATATTTAACCAAAAGTTGAGAGTTGTAGGATGAGCCATATGGGCCATATAAACGTGTAGGAGGACAAGTGGAACAGATTTATCCTTGGAAGATGGAAATGTGCCTGGAAGATGTGGAATGTGCGTATCTTTCGGAAAGAGATCCTCCGAATCTGTGTTACGTAAGGGCCTTTTGGCTTTGTATTCCGGAGAAATCAATAGAACTCGGAGATCTCCGAGGAACCAGGGGGGAATCTGCGCATTGGATGCACACCCGGGTACTCGGAGTCCAAACAGTAGTAGTCTGGTGTACCCCACACCAGGCCTTCCCCTCTTCATAACTCAGGGAAACACATACAAACAAGGTCTGGGCCATGCGGGCGAGGAGGATAAGCCATTGCATAGTGCATACTCGTAAGGGGCAAAAAGATTTACACATTTAAAGGGCTGTCCCTTAAAATTTGATGTGTTTTTGAGCATTTTTTCCAAATGTTTTTGAAAGGGTCATAAGGGCCCTTGAGCATAAGAAAGAAGGAAGCAAGTGTTCACTCTTTCCTCCTTGTAATCCGATCCGAAATTGCACCCTGTTGCACCCGCAATATCCCTAATGTTAGATACATACATTGAACAGAATGGACTGGAAATCTTTGAAACCGTGTCCGGACCCTTTCTGCAATTTTTAAGGGAAATGTACTAGTACAAGGGACAAAGGCAGACCTTTAAATTATTCAAGGTCTAAAGTTAACCTAAGATGACTTTGGATTGTTCGTATTAAACAAAAGATCATCTCATAACCTTTCTTCATCAGTGCTGAGTTCCGAGATTTTTTAAAAAATGCAAAAGTCGTTTTTAAATTTTCATTCTTGAATTCAGTAAAATATTTTATTTTAGATGAAATGCCTTGTGTATTTTTGCTTTTTTAAAAAAATATATCATTATAACACTAACAAATTAAACTGGTTAAAATTGCAACCAAAAAATGCTCATGAAATGTGTTACAAATTAAAAAGCTCGGCATATATACAATATTATTCATAAGAGTTCAGATCCTCGATTCAGATCCAGGATTTTTTTATGCTCATATTTTAAAAGCCGTTTATAAATATTCTTTCTTCAAGTTGGCAAAAATAAAATAGTTTAGATATAAACATGGCGTCTTCATATTTTTATTTAGTCCTTATAATCGAGATTTTTATATAAATACAATATTAGTACAATATAAAAGCCGTTTTTAAATATTCTTTCTTTAATTCAGCAAAATATAATATTTTAGTTAATCAGGACAATGTTTTCTAATAAAATATAAGTATACTAATATCAGTAGTACCTACCTAGGTATTAGCAAGCGTTCTAAATATTTGCCTAAAAATATTAATAAATTATAGTAGTAGTATCGTAAGAAAGTATTTCAACATTATATTTCATTCATAATAGTATAATAATTTAAGGTTTAAAACGACAATTTCAGTATGTTTAACTTGGGCTTTTAATTTAAAAAGAAAGATTTAAAGATTTTATTAAAAAGGGAATACGAATAGCTTCCTTTTTTCATATTTTTTAAATACAATACTTATACTACTAACCTGATTAAACCAGGTTAAAATTTCAACCAAAAAAAGCTCCTCATTAAAGCTCGTTACAAATTAAAAATCTCGGCATAATTAATCTTAAGATTAAGAGATCAACTCGATTCAGTTCCGAGATTTTTTTTTGCAAAATAAAAAGTCGTTTATAAATATTCTTTCTTCAAGTTGGTAAAAATAAAATAGTTTAGATATGAACATTGCGTCCTCATATTTTTATTTAGGAATGCTTATAATTATGTAATATCAGTACCTATATCCAAGATTTTCATACAAATACAATATTAGTACAATATAAAAGTCGTTTTTAAATATTATTTCTTGAATTCAGCAAAATATAATATTTTAGCTGATGAACATTGCGTCCTCAATATATAGGATATTGAAGGAGCGATGTTCATCAATTATAATATTTAATTGCCTATATTTTTAGCAACAAAAAGATGCTCATATCTCATTAAAAATGTTACAAATTAAAAATCTCGGCATAATTAACCTTAAGAGATCATTTCGATTCAGTTCTGAGATTTTTTTTTTGCAAATATAAAAAGCCATTTATAAATATTCTTTCTTCAAGTTGGTAAAAATAAAATAGTTTAGATATGAACATGGCGTTTTCATAATATTATATTTATTATTATGCATTTTCAGACATTTTTAGTACATATAAATCTCATATTTATTGAAGTATGAATTAGATATGATCGTTGAAATTCTTTCTATCCTAGTCCTACACAATCTTAATCTTATTAATCATATCTGTCCTAAAGAGTCGATCGTAATGTAGTACCTAAGTACAATATGCACTTATTCATATTGGAAATCTGGGCAAAAGAGATAATTAATTTCCGGATCTCCCTTTTAAGCCTTTCCTAATCAATAGAATATAAAAATTGCACCCTGAAATTATAAATCATCCTCAAAGGAAAGAAATAGTGCACGAACTTGATCATTTTATTGTACATTTATAATTTGAGAGATCCGCATGACTTTGGATTGGAATTAATTTTATTCTAATATCTAGAGACTCCTGAGGGTTCATGAAACATGATTAAAATAATTACTAATTATAGACAAATGCATCTTTAGTAGAATTCGTGCATTCTCTTACGCATTTTTAAGTTCCCGTTTCTCTCCTCCTCATTGCACTCGTCACTTTTTCCTCTAAACCCTTTTTTCCTACCTACCTCTCAATCCTAAAGCCGTTCTTTCCATTAGAACTTGAGACAAATTATAAATTTGCTAACCCACCAGCTCCTTATGAAGAATAGTTTAGATATAGACTATATAGAGATATAGAGGTATAGACTTAAAAGCTTTACGGACTTTACGATATTAATTGTAAGGGTGTACATTAAGAGCCGCGAGTCGAAGGAGCCAGTCATCTCAGAGTTTTAAAGTACCGTTCCTCCGCTCCAATGACTCCAAGTTTGATTTTGCATCCTTCCATTCATTCCTCTAACCCGTACATTTCTGTATATTAATTCACCCTAGCTCATCCTTACCTCTAATCCTAAGTAAGATTCTTCGAAGGTAGGTATAGCAAGTTCATAATATAGATGAGGATACGGTGAGGGCAGATGGACGAAAGTGCTTGGGGCAGTCCGAATGCCTACTCCAATCCATAGCTTAGCCATGTACAAGTAAGTTCATAATAAACTGAATGTAGTACTTGCACACACTGAAACTTGGTTCATGACCGGACGACACCTTTAAAACTCTTCCTAGCTCCGTATATACAGAGTCTACTACCTATCCATCCAAGATGATGCTTTGATGCCCTACCTGCAGCTCTGTTGAGGGATGGTTTTTAAGAGCTAGGGTTCCTCCTGAGGAGAGGCCGTATTATGAGAGCACGTACGAAGGAGTATACAGAGTACCTTCACAGAAGGAATAAAACTGTAGAACAGGTAGGTAGGTTACTCCTTTAAAGTTAAGCTCACATTCCTCAGAGTGCAAAATGGCATTTGGACTGACCTGAACCCTGGGGAAACTGTGTGATAGAAAAAAACGGGGCAGAGTACGTCGTCAATTTGAAAAAATTATTTAATTTAAAAAGTGTTTAAGTGTGATTTTTTTCTCAATATGTATCCTATTCTTAGCATAACCTAAAGAATTCCAAGTTTACTTATTAAAAAGCATCAAAAGGTATTAAATCCTTTGGAGGACAACGGATACTCCGATCCAGTTAGTGTTTAAAAGTTAAATAGGGAATTAGTGGATATTGTGAATGAGGACAGCACTTTTTCCCATTCCCAGGAGTTAATTTCTAAATTTTGAAATTTAATACATTAAACTTTATAAGGCTTAAAGCTTATGTATTGAGGAGTTACGAGCGAATATTTATTCATTTCCCACGAGTGGGGATAATTGTGAATTAATACGAGTACGATAAGAGTACGCTTTCGTTCTCATTCCCCGGCCTTTAATTTTTCAAGCCAAAATGCACTAATTTACAATAATCCACTTTCCATTGTCTTGTACCTGGTTCATTTATTCATTACGGTCACCGGAGACCGACCATAAACATACATTATTTTTAAAAAAGTGCCAAAAGTGTGCAAAAGTGCATCCCCCAAGGCTGCATCTATTCTGAGATTTGCTAAACCAAATCTAACTTGAGGAACCGCAGATTATATTACAAGTGCATCCCTTAAGAATTTAAGAAAGAAACGCCACCACAATCAAAAAGTGTACATTCAAAAGTGCCAAATTAATTAAAAAAGTTCAAATTTAATTTGCTCAAGCGGGCTTCAAAGACTCGATCGACCATGTAATCATTAAAAATCAAATGCTGGAATTTTATAAGCGAGAGGACATTGGAGGACAGCTTGAGAAGAATTTTACTTCCTAATCCTTTAAAATTTATATACATTCACCGGTCTAATCCCTCGAGGAATTCCCGAGGATAGAAAAATGGGGTGTCCAGAGCTTGGAAAAAATTGGAGTTCCTCAACAACCCTCGCCATATTAATAATAAATCTCCTTTTACTTGTCCAAAGTAAGTAAATTTATTAAAATATTCATAATTATACTTATTACGAGTACATTCAAGCCTGAAATATTTCTTAAGTTATGAAAGTGACGACGAAAAAGGTGAGATTTTGCGAGGATTTGCGGTATTTCCCAAATGTATCGTTTCTCAGCGGGTTTAAAGACTCAAAGAAGAAGATTATATGCAATATAATCGTAGGAAAGACATATCTAATATATAGGATTAGGAAGAAAAATGAATTAAAGTGTGTAAAAAATTAAGATGATTATATAAGCGAGGGATATGATATGTGAAGCTTTGAAATCCCTCGGGATGAGGGGCAAAAAACATCCCAAAAAAAATGCAAAAGGGGGGTAAACAAACCCTGGATTGGATTTTGGGGGTATTTACCCCTGGAAGGTAGTAAATCTCTCGGCTTTAGGCGGATTTTTAATGGAAATATGATTTTTTTACGGAGGGAATTCATATCTGGTATTCCTATAAGCTCCAAAAAAATAAAAAGATAAGATTTCAAAGGGTTTCATTCATTGATCAGGCGTTTAGACTTGAGTTTCATTCCCCACCACAATATGATATTGTTTATGTGTATTAAAGTGTATTTTACAATGTACTTTTTAGCACTTAAAAAAGAATGGGGGTTGTAACCGAATGAAAAGGAGATGATTTGGTACAATTGGTGCAGTTCCTCTTGGAGAGATATTACGCTTCAAATCTCTTATACCTAGTAGATATATAAGTTGCATAATAATCTGATAAAATCTCTTATACTACCTAGTAGATATATAAGTTGCATAATAATCTGATTGAATAAGAAGAGCATGTTGATCAGAGCGGAAACCCCAAAAAGGATCCTCCAGAGTGTATCATGGTACACTCCTTGAATCCTTCAAGTTTATGAGTTGAGCCCCCTCCTTCAAAGGAAATGAGTTATATTATCTAGCAAAAAAGGGTTTAAATACACTACATAATGAAAGAGATCATTGTCTCCTAATTAAGAGGATCTTTTTTAAGGGCCAGACTTAAATTACGTTCTAATTATGTATGAATACACATAAAACCTAATCATTCCCCTTGTGAATTGTAGATTGCAGAGCTAATCAACCACCGTATTTCACGGCAGACCTCAACAATCATGTCATTGCGGAAAAATACGCCTGTGGGGACGGCCATCTACACCCTCAGGGGTATGTTTCGTATAAAAAACTGCAGATTTAAACTTGAATTTGCAAATTTACGCAATATTCCCCCTTTTAAAATTCAAATAGCGGCTGACCCCGAGAAATCTCCACTCAAATACGGCCTTATGGGCACAGATAAACTCCATGTTGATGAGACGACGGGGATTGTCACCATTACCAAACCCATCGACCGAGAAGTGAGTTAATTAAAGAGTTTTTTTATCTTAAAAAGCCGGGGAGTTAACTGTTCCCCCCATATTCCCATATACTGTCACTGCATTTCAAGATGTACCTACGATCTGTAGCCGTACGATCTTTTGGTGTCAGATTGCATCAGGCTTTTAAAAATGCATACAGTTAGATACATATGATTCCTCAAGATCTGATTATTTATGCTGTTTTTTTTTCAAAAAAGGTAACGAGCCAACTTAAGGTGACCGTGACTGTTGAGGACGTTGTTCAAGGTATAAAGAATACATTACTTAATTAACTCATCATAAAATCTTAAATTAAAATTAAAGATCATTAATAAATCCATCCATTTATACGTGCTATAGGCGGGGAGAATAATCTTGTGACCGTCCCTGTGACTTTACTCATTGGTAAACGCGTTAGAATAGTTAAATTATTAAAGAGTTGTAATTGGCTCTAAAAATAGCTAATTGATCTATATACGTAATTCGACTAATTGGAATTTTATGAACAAATTATAGACGACCGGAATGACAATCCTCCACTGTTTCTAAACCAGGTAAAACTGTTAATTAATTATATAAGCATCAATTCCTATGATTTATTTGTGACTGAAAACTACTACTTAATTTCTTGGAAAACCCCCTTTGGGGTTCCCTTGAACCTCTTAAAGTAAGCTAGAGGACTCAAAGGATATGGCAGAATGATGTTATCAATGTCATGTAATTTCTCCCTCTGATCCCGTACTTTTTAAGCCCATTTATCCCCTCGTAATGAATCCCCCTTTGAGTCCGTTTCACCCCACTTGTGCTCACAAATATTTGATTTCTTTTAAAAGCTCTTTTTCGCACACATTTAACACTTTACCCCCTTGAAATTGTTACACATTTCAAGAGCTATTTGGACCTTTTTTCTCACCCTAAATTACCTTTATGAGTAAAAGGCTTTTCGGCACATTTCTCATTTATTTTTTTCAATGAATTACAGAGTTCTTACGAGTCTATCGAGCTAATTGAAGACCTCCGAGTGGGTTCCAAAGTCCTCTCAATTACCATCAAGGACCCTGACATGACGGGATTTGGGCTTACCCTAAATATGTACACCATCCAGAGCTGTAAGTTCATTATGAAGAAAACATGTTAATTAATTACTTGGCATGTGCACCACTTTTTACATGGAATTAAATGCTAGGCTGATTAATGATGAAAAGACTTATTGACAAGATTGGTAGTAGTAGTACTACCAAGTAGTAGTATTTTGTTGGAAATGAACGGTACTTGTCAAATACCTTTTTTTGTGGGTAGTCCAATTTGTATTTAACCTCATGTAAATCTGGATTAGATTCTCAATTTAAGATTGTGGCACATTTCATTTACAAAATAAACCATCAAAGACCAAAGTTTCCGGGTCTAAACCGTTCAAAGCATTAAAACATTAGTATCGTAGTACAAATTAGCTATGCATCTCAATACAAGATGTAATTGATTTAGCAGGGCTTAAAGATACCCACGATCTTCTCGAGGAATCTGATATTCTGAAATTGCCAATTTCTGCACGCTTCTCCTCGTGTTTTTCCTCCCAGGTTGCAATGTTATTTAATAGGATATTTGAAAATTGAGGGATGAGTTAAGAAGAAGTTGAGGAGGAGGAGGCGGAGGCTGAGGAACAAGATTCGAGACGAGTTAAGGAGGTCACCGGCTCAACTCTCCTTACATTAAATGTCTTGGAGTCTCTCTCGAGAGAATATTATCCCCCAACAGTTTAACACATTCATCATAAAGTGGTATTATACCTACTCTAATATCCCCAGGTTAAGAGACTCTATAATATCTCAAAGGATTAAATAGGGAAATTCCTACATAATTTCTCCCTCCACAACAATCATTCATCGGCCCATCTTTTTCAAAGCCTTTCTATCCTAGTATTAGTACCTACAAATAATCAGATACGGCCGTATAAGTATTACCCCGTGCCTTACTTACTTGATCAGATTTGCATAGGAATTTATGCCCATCTTGAGAGAATACAAAACCCTATAAATATGCATGAGAATTGAGAATAAACTTACCCCTTGTAAAGCAAATGGGGGTAATTGGACATGAGTATCCAATACTATGTGAAATGTAAATTGTAAAAATGCTAACAAGAATTAATAACACTTTTACCGACCCAAAAGAAGTATTTTTAATTTATTATGATACAAATACTTGAAATATATTCAAGTTCTATCCGATTACGATGATTAGAGAATTATTAGTGTCAATCATTTTGTGTTTTTTAATAAGATGGATACATTTTCTAAATTAGATACATCCTCAGTTTAAGTTTTATCAAAGCTTTGATCAAACCTTTGCAAGGGGGAACATGAATCCTTAATTTAAAGTGTGCAGTTTGAGTTTTAAAAGGGGGGAGGGGGCTTAAAATAGATGTGAAGTGAGGATGAGAATGCATTTTTACCACCCTTTAAATACCTTTTCAAACTCTATTGTCTTTCCTCATTGAAATGCAAAAAAAGAATGAAAGGATTAACTCGTTAAAACGCCAAACATTTGCAAGTATCATTGTTTACTCCAAATGGTTTGCATATCCTATATCTCTCGGTATATGCAAATATATGTTTAAAAATCATAATAATTTAAATTCTAGACTTTAATTAATAATTATTATCGATAATAGTTAAATTAATATATGGGCTTTTTTTTACAGTCGATGGAAGCTTGTGACATGTTCCATTTGGACGTGAAGGAAGCGAGTGCAAGCGTTCTGCGGGCAGAGGTATCCGTAAATCGTCTAATTAATTAATTAATTAATAATAATTTTGATATTTGCAGATGCGACTCGCCAATCCTTTGGACTATAACAAGAGATCTCTGTATCAGTTCGCCCTCATGTCAAGTGTAAGTTAAAACCCGTTTTGCTAAAATCCAATATAAAAAATGAATTTATTATTATTTATTATAAAAGATTGTTCTAGCTGTCGAACATATATTTTTGTGATATAATATTTCCTTGTAGTAGTAGGTTATTCAGAAATGAGATTTTTATAGAGGGTTATATGATAACTTTGATATAAATATCCGTACTACGATATACCGATATATTAATATTTGGGCGTATCAGTATACGAGTATTTAGAATTTAGATGCATTTTAAAACTTTAATATTTCTAAAATTAACGGACATATTGGGAAGATGAATATCAATTTTTGTAGAACGTTTCAAGCACTATTAGTGCCATGAATAAAGTTGAATAATTGTCAACTATTATTCAATTTTTATAGACTTTTCCAAAATGCCCTCTCAAAAAACTTGAAAAAAAACGGTGTGAAAATTTGGACTTTTTTGGATAAAATTTAATAATTGCAAGACATATCAAGGTCAAATTTACTTGTCAATTTCAGAGGTCAAAGTGGACTATTGAGCGGTCATATTACACACCTAAGCATAGTTTGTTCTCTTTCATTTATTGAGAAAATACATGGCAAACCCATTCTTCAAGTGGAAAAAAGACCTCATTGTAAAAAATATTTTTCTGAGACTAATTGGAAACCAATTAAGCTCGGTTTTCGGGATAATGTATGAGGATATTAGGTCATCAAAATAAAAAAATATGGGATCAATTGATAGAAGCATTTCAGTGATAAAGCGAATGCCTCGAAATATTGTATACTGATAGACCCAAATGTCAAGTGTAAGTTAACCTCCGTTTTGTTAAAATCCAATATAAAAAATGAATTTATTATTATAAAAGATTATTCAAGATTATTCAGGTTTTTGGTATAATATTTTCGTGAAATAATATTTCATAAATGAGATTATAGAGCATCAAGGTTATATGATAACTTTGCTATAAATATCCGTACTACGATATATAATAGTATGTAGTACAATATATGGGTGAGAGGATTTTTTGATAAGATCTGATTTTTTTAAAGGTATACTTTATTAAATTAAGTGACCGAATCCTCTTCTAATGATCAAGTAGAGCATCTTGAAAGACTTTAATACATTATTTAACTGTCCCAGTCACACTATTCATTATTTAAGCAGATCTTATATAATTATCCATGCACCAATTCACATTTGAAAGGCCAAGGATTATCGCAGCTCATTTAGCCCCCCTTAATTAAGAGAGCCCATACGAAACTAGTATTATATAGGCATAGGTAGGTAGGCTGCCAACTTTAATTAGATTGGAATGAATGAAATACTTTAATTTCTTAATTAACTCAAGAGAGCTAATCTAATTAATATGTAGGATGGAGAACATACAAGTTTTGCCGGAGTGTTGATTCGAGTCAAAGACATACAAAATACACCTCCTGTATTTGTTGGGGCCATGTCTGGTGAGATAATTACAACATACTATATGGATGTCTAACTGGGCATAAATGTAATTGATCCATTGATGGGATTTCAAGGTCGAGTCAGTGAAGAAGCTCCCGTTGGGTCACTTATAATGGTTATCAAGGCTAAAGATGGGGATGGAGGTCGTCCCAGAGATGTCAAACTGACGCTTCTTTCAAGTATGTACTTTTTAAAAATTCTCAAATGATTCTCAAATGTAATATACTGTATTATTTCAGATCCAGGAGATGCCTTTCAGTTGGATTCAAGAACAGGTCATTTGACTACGATTCGACCTTTGGATAGGGAGCTTTTGGGGAGCGTTGTCACCCTTGAAGGTACATCAATTGATTCAAGATTTATATATTCATTAAAAATGTATTATAACAATAGTTCGAGCCACTGAGATTCCAAATAGTGAAGAGGTGATGACAACAATTCGTCCAGATGTTGACATCCTCCAGTCTCAAGCAAATATTACAATCCTCATTGATGATAAAAATGATCAACCCCCTAAATTCTCAAGTAAAGAATTCTGGACGGAAATGAATGAAAATACTCCAGCTGGGACACCTCTACCTCTAATTGATATGCAAATCAGCGACGAGGATTCGGTAAGTTCCGAAAAATATCAAAATCTTCTCAAATTACATCACCGTATTTCAGGGCACATATGCAGATTTTACTCTTCGGATTGAAGGACCCCTCGCAGAACTTTTTGACATTGAACCTAAATTTGCCACAGGGTATTTACATAAAATATTGTATATTTCCAGATTGATTTTTACTAATTTAATGTAAATGATTTCCAGATATGCAAGGCCTGTAATTCGGCTCAAAAAGGCATTTGATTATGAAAACCCAAATGAACGGAAATTCCTCATACTTGTGGTGGCTCAGAATCTTCAGGAGCCTTTCCCATTTTCAACTTCAACTATTACATTGACCATTGGTACTTAACCAACATTTTAATGCCGAAGCCCTTCAATATCAATTAATAATTTACCCATTTTAGTTGATGAAAATGATTCAAAGCCTCAATTTGAAAAAGAAGTCTACTCAATCCTTGTCCCAGAGTCAACCAAAGCCGGTGTCAAAATCGGAAAAATCACAGCCCATGACCCTGTAAGTCCGTGATTTAAAATAAAATATTTAAACTATATGCTTGAATGCTTTTCCGCAGGATTCTAAAGAATTTGGGAATGAAGGTCTTGTCTACACCCTCGTAGGCTCTGGAAATAAAAAGTAATTTCCATTCAACTTTAATAAAATTTAAAATTAATTTTTTTTATTTCTTTAAATTAAGATTTGCCGTCAATCCAAAGTCTGGAGAAATTTTTATTGCTCCTTGTAATGCTTCCGAAGCAAAGGGGAACAGCTCAGTGGTTCTTGGGAATAGTTGCCTCGATTTTGAGACCCAAAAGACTTATGACCTCCTCTATATGGTTAGAATTTATTATTTCTCAATTAGTCAAGAGTTTTAATTCTCATTTTTCCCCCAGGCTAGTGACAATTTCAAAAAGGAGGGATTTATCCATTCGATTGTACCCTTACAAATCCAGCTACAAGACGAGAATGATAATGAGCCCTTCTTTGACGCCAAATTCTCAAGGGTTCTCATCGAAAATTCTCAACAATTTGAACCTAGATTTTTCATCCGTGCTAAAGATGTTGATCAAACTGCTGTACTCTCATATTCCATCCTATCCCCTGCACCACCATATTTTCTAATTGATGAGAATTCTGCTGAACTCCTCATTAAAGGCCATCTCCTTCCACCAGGAAATTATTCATTTGTTGTGGAAGCATCTGATGGTCTCTTCCGGACACAGGCTGATGTCCAAGTCAATGTCACTGATATAAACAATCATGGTAAATCTTATATGAAAAAAATATTGGTATATATGTGTCGTCGGGAAAGTGCATAAGTAGGAATTTTGTAAAATCCCTGACATGTATTCAGGATATTTGTAAAATGCCTGGGAATTTTATAAAATAGCTAGGAATTTTTCAAAATCTCTAGGAAATATGCATAATTGTAATGTAAACTGCCTAGAAAATTTGAAATATTCAAAATTG
>JAAZTK010000850.1:0-16922 GCA_036507255.1 Megalothorax incertus
CTTAAACTGAGCTAAACTCATTAGCCAATCTCGTGGAGAATTAAACCCTTTCAGAGTCACAGCAGGGCCACAAGAGAGCCCTTTGACAGTTTGTGAAGGTTTGAGGAGATGAGCAAAATGAGTGAAACCAACCAGGGATTAACAATTTTGGAGAAGCGGATAAAAGGGACGAATTTGCTTAAATACTTTGGGGTTCAAGTTTCTTACCTACAGCATTTGATTGTAGTAGTACTACTAATGCACTTTAGACTCTCCGGAGACTCCATTAAAACTCGACTTTATAATACCTCGTGATATTCAAATGCCCATTCGGCCCATTGTCCTTTCTCTACAATTATTTTCCCACTTGAACCAATCCTATCTAATTCCCTCCGCGTATATTATTAAGGATACTTTTTCCAAGCGAGCCTCACCCTCTCCCCTCGGGTTATACATTCAACATATACTTAAACATCTTCCATCTTATTCGCTCGAATCCATTCCATCATTTCATCATCTCCATTTGACTTGTGTCCAGTGTAAATGCTTTCAAAGTTAAACCCTAAAATGTCTTGAGTTTCTAGCCACATTAATTGGAATTAACATCTTCCCAATATGATGAGCCTATATGCACATTCTTTTATGACCCTGCTCGGCTTTGACCAACACGTTAAATAATGAGGGATAGACGGCTTAGAGAGTTTTAACTTTTAAGAAGCGTCCTTCAAACTTTTGTATATTATTACACATGAAGATAGCCCCTTTTGGAAACTTTGCGGATTAGCATTGAAGATTCTCGAGCCCATGTACTTGTCTATTAGTACCCAGAAATTAAAATCTTAAGAAAAAACCCTCGTATACTTTTTAATGGGCTACACAATGAAATGAAGGAATATTGTATTGAGGAAGTCTTTTAAAACAATACAATAGCAAAAACATAAGCACAACCTTTCCTGTGTATTCCTCCAAGAAGAGGAGGGGAATATTAATGTTCATTCTATACCTAGTACTATGATATATTAAGCCGTATTGTGTTGCAGATGAGCTAAGGTAAAGGTCTTGCTAATGCTAATGTTATGCAACTTTACGAGAAAGAGGAGCAGAAAAACTACCAGCAGAAAGAGGAGGAGAAAAAGGGACAACGAGAGACCCTTTTACTCACAATTCTTTGGAAGGAGACATGGTTTAAACCTTGGTGTTGGAACCGGAGTTTTCGAGGTCTCTTTTGGTGCTGGTCTTGATGAGGCTTTGTGAACCAGTGAAATGGAACCAACTTTGCTCTTAAAAGAGAATATTGCATAGAATTGCACTATTGTGCTGCTAGTGCTCGTTGAGTATTCAAAAGGGGAGCGGTTTTGTATGGGAAAAAACATCATAACATTTGGGTATTGGGACGAGTGTATTTGAACTTGGAGGAAAAAGTGATCCATCCCAGTTTTTGACTGCTCCCTCGGCCGTATGACTATGATCAGATCACCTCGATGAATTATTCAGCCGAGTCCTAGAGCAGGCCGGCCGGTCGTGTCAACCGGGGCAATCCCCCCGAGTTGGCAAACTCCTAAGGGAGTTCCCCATGTGACAATCGACAATCTCCATATAACCACTCTCTGTCCCGCGCAATCAATCAACTCGCGCTCACGTTCACGTCATTTCGAATCAAGCGAACGCAAATGTTGGCCCCCTTTGTGTTTGAACCAGTGGAGCAGTTGCCCGAGAATTATAAAGCTATCACCAAGCTTGATCTGGAATTGTAATCGGAGAAAAAATAGAGTGAACATTGATGGCATGGCTGAGGAATGTCTTGATTAAGAGACGAAGCTTATGCTCGCAAAAAAACTAAAAAGTAAAAGAATTTTGGAGCGGTAGACAGCTCCTGAAGAGCCGGAATAGCAACAAGTTTTAGGAAGAGTAGTTTAACTCGGATTAGGCTTACTACTATGTAAAATAATAGGGGAGGGAGATGCAGTTCGCGATTGTGAAAAGAGGTAATTTCAAGAGGAGTGGAATATAAGCACTTGTTCCTAAATTCTAGACATATAAAAATAATAAGAGGGGAGAGAGAAGGAAAGGGTGGTGGTGTTTGCCGGAAAGGATATCTGTATTACTATGTGCTTGCTTATCTTCCAGCTCTCTGTGTGTGAGTAGGGAATGTGATGCTTTTTATAGCAATCACAGACGACAAAAGTTTCAGTCGTAAAATTTTTAAGGGCCAAATTAAACTTCATGTTATTAGGTCCGCTTCGTCTCGCTCCTCACCAACAATTCACGAAGGAGCCTCACCCCGTGGTCTTTTTACTACTTTAACTTTATGCTGCACCTCAGTTACATAAGCTACTATCTAAATTTTTCGAGCAATAGGTGAGTAGTTGACTCTTTTAGGGACGAGTTGTAGAATGCGGTTGTATAGATAGCGAAAGTATTTTATGTGAAAAAACACAGGAGCTGTCTCCTCTTTCTATACACAAAATGCATATACATAGGTGTTCAATGCTAATCCCAAGGACGTCTGGGTTGCAATTAATTGTTAATTCAGCTATCTGGATTAAATTTAATGGCTTTATAAAGACTTGAACTTATAAACAATGTTAAGCCCTATCTAAATCTGCAATTTAGCTAATGGCATTTGCCTCCTCTCCCACTCTCCCTCAACTCCTATTAAAATACCTAATTTTATTAGCACTGGTTATTTGAACTTGCACCCATCTAATTTCTATTTCTGCTCACTCGCTCACTCATTCGAATGTAATCTCCCACTGCCCATAAAGAAATATACTCATTAGCCATTTGTAACTCCTCCAGCTGTAAATGGAAGAGTGAGATTGAAAGATGGACACTCCGCTTCACCTTTCCGAGCTTAAGCCTCAAGCTTCGGGCCTTGCATTCTTTATATTATGATAGTTAGCCATGTGAATTGACTCGAAAACTCATTATGTTTCCAGCCCTTGTCTTATCTTCATCACAACTAACCCAACTTCTTCCCACATACATCATTTCCCGCTCCTCTGCGGGTTTAACTCATACAATACTATACCTAGACATACTCTTTTGCCGGCTATGTACTACAAAGGTGTCTAATGCCTAATTATACTTTTAATTCTAACTACCTACGAGTCGTACGAGTTCTCCTCGTACTACATGCATGAGTTACATAAACCTCGGAGCATTTTCCATCCTCCGAAGACGGCCGGCATCGCAAGTATAATTGTTTTATATGGGACTCATCAACGGTTCCCTTTTTAAAAGTTTCCTCACTTAACTGCTAATTAGTTCTAATCAACGGGCAATTCCTTATTTCCCCTCACTCACCCTCATACGAGGATTCATTTAACTATCTAGAGTTAGTTGAACTCGTAATTCTTATACCCCCAAATAATATTAGACCTAGTAAATATGGAGGAGGAGATCAAAAGAAGGCTTGTCCAAACATTAAATAGAGTCCTTAGCAAATATTATCACTTGAGAGTGTAAATGAGCACCCAACAATATACATGACAGCCATGATAAGGTTGCAAACAATATAAAGTCATGATATCAGACAGCTGCTCCCTCCAATATTTGTATTTGCCCCATATACTTCATAATGTCAAATGACTCGACTTCATCTGTCCAAGCTGTCTCTCTCCTGCCTTATTAAACACACGAGTTACACATCATTGAAGGGCCGAGAGACGGCGACTAGACCTCGGCTAATAAAAAGGCGATTTAGAATTGCTCTCGATGAATTCAAACAATGATTTGCCAGATTGAGAACGAGCCTCACTCCTTTAAGCCTATCTGGCCTTTATAAAAATATTCTCACTCTATATAACTCTCGATTTCTTACTAAACTAGATGGTGACTATCAAAAAATCTTCAATCCGACTATGACGTGTGTTTTATGCCCGCATGTGTCGCTCGTACTTGTATCTTGTGTGCGCTTTTTTATTATCAGGACTTCGTATATAAAAGAGAAACCCTTTGGACCCTGGAAAAAATGAGATTCATTGCAGGAACTATGGGATAAATGAGAGATAGAAGTCAATGGGAGAGCTTGAAGAGCTCGGGGACAAATAGATGGATATATAGATTCATTAAATAACACAGAAACATACTTTGAATACCAACAGCTATCTCTCTCTTTCGAAAGAGACCCACCACAGACACACATCATAGAACAAAGTCTCTTATTCATAGGTCTAATAACTAAATTGACACCGAGTGTGCAGGGCCTTCATGAACGCACACATTGGAGGAAGTTGCATTTCTATCTCTCTTGGAAGAGTTTTTTGCTTATCTCTTATCTTACAAAAGATAATGGGTATAAGCTGGTTAGGAATTCAATTCTATTCTAACCACCAGCGCATCCCTATCAACTGATTAAAATCCATTTTCGGCCCTCGAGGAAAATTGTTTTGCAAAAGATTACCATATTTTTACATTGAGGAGACCGAATCATAGATTGTTTATATTAAGAGTTTCAAGTTCCTGGTATCTGACCTCCTGCGCCTTTTAACTTGATAATAATATCCCTCGTAGGATTTATTTTTAAGAGAGATTAGAATCATTAGAAGGCTCATCATGTCTCTCTGCAGATGGAAAAATGTCAAGAGGCGGAAAGGGTCATTTCATTCCCAGGTCCGCAATCAGCCAAACAATTCACAAATATGTCCCCTCCGACTCTCACCCAACTCACCCTTTACCTTTATGACTGCTTATCATTATAATATCAAGGGGAACAGTCGAAGGGGTCAGAGAGGGAACAAACTGCGACAAATTCGGATGCAACTCAAGCTTATTGTGCAGATTTGCCGGAGCGGAATCGGCAATTGAAATCGAGTAGGGTGTAGTAGCATCCGTAGTAGTACTTGAAAAGCCTCAGATTCACAACCAAATACTTGTTCCCATTCATTCNCCGGAGCGGAATCGGCAATTGAAATCGAGTAGGGTGTAGTAGCATCCGTAGTAGTACTTGAAAAGCCTCAGATTCACAACCAAATACTTGTTCCCATTCATTCGACCCGGATTGGGAAAAAGGACTACCCCTTCACCCTTGGCCCTATATTTTTATCCACGTATTTGCTGGTTTTCTGAACAAACAACTGAACATTATATACAATGAGTGAGGGGAACGAGGAAAGGGTTTAATTGAATTGAATTGAAAGTGAGTATTTGAGTGAAGGGGGAGACTCGTCTCTCTGCAGCACTTAGGTTTGGACTTTGGGTCGACCCCTTAACTCGTTCCAATGTCAAATAAAGAATTGAGCAAAGGGGTCCAGGGGCGTACCCGCTTGCACGCAGATACGGGAATAATGGCCTAAATTGGCGCAATGTGAGACCCGGGAATAAAAGGTTCATTGTCCTTGTCAAAAAGTCCCCTCATCAAAGGATCCCAGTTTTCCCGAGCTCCAGAATAGGCATGCAAAAGGCTTTGGCCATATGGCTTGCGAAACACTCATTTTCATAGGCTAAAAGTCATAATAAATACACTCATTCACATGTATACTAGTGGAAGCCACCATTTTACCCAGTAAAGAACATAAAAACACAGAGCTCTTCATATGTCTCAAATGAAATCTCTTAAGATCTCCATTCCGATTCCGAGTACATCTTTGTACTTCTCGAAGACCCCCCATATCGTACACTGAAGCTCCTTCAATCCCCCTTGAAATCCTCACAATAGAGAGCGAGAGGAATATAGGTTCCTTCTATTTGGGCAAAAAGCGTTTAACGCTCGCTGATTTTGCACATTACAAGCAACACTACTCATCCTCCCCAGTCAATGTTACATCTTTGTAATTCTGAGCCTTTTATTGCATTCGAAGTACTATTACGAGTCGAGTGTGCCTTGTCCATCTTGAATTGAAACACTAGAGGAGTCAGAGTAAGGAAAACCACCCACCCAGAGAGAAAGAGGTACGATTCTCTCATTTGATACAACGGCCATACGAGCTGTAAATACATTTGTAAGCATTATCTCTTTCTCAAGATCTTCCTCTACATCATCCCATTATTTGTTCAATCTGTAGTGCAGAGCAAACTCTTCATTTGATCGTTCGAACAACATGTAAAGTTCAAACATTGTAGCATTTCTCAAGTATCTACTATAAAAAATTGCGAATGGAGAACATGTGTAAGTTTGCGCAAAAATTTGAACTCCCGGACCCTTTTAAAAGCAAGCCGCAAAATACGAAATAAATATTCAAAAACTTTACTTATAATTAAATTAGTATCCTTCCCTAGACTATCTTTACCGAGAGGCTCTAGATTAAAAAGATGAACAAAGGGCTCCTTCTTTGACTCTTTTGAATCAAAACCACTGTGCCCAAACACATCACAAATCATACAAAGGTTCATTTGACGAGTGGTTGGTCAATAAATAAAAAGGGAGAAAAAATCCGTTCCAGTTTATTCAATCTACATTTAAGTTTATGGTTCATTTCGGGGCGAGAGCTTAGGGAGAAAAGTCCAATATTTCTACTATCTAACCGCGACTTATGTGCATATGCAGAGATAAAGAGCTCTAATAAAATGAAGAAATGAATGGGGCTTTCAAGTCATCTCCTCTCTCGCTCTCTACGTCTCCCTCCCCTTTGGTTTACCACCATGAACATAACACGTCATATTTTTTAATGTCCGTGTCAATGTATACCAATGAGATTTTTATTTATACAAGTTACTCTCCGCGTCCTATCCGCGTAATCTCATACATTAACCTCTAGAGCAAATGTGGAGTTTCATTCATTATACATGTGAGGATATGCACTCTCATATCTCTCGCTTCTCAGAGCTGAGCCAGTCGAGTATATCTTAATACCCTTATGAACTTGTTAATCGCATCAGCGCTAATAATACTAAAAACCTGGCCGATATAAGCTAAAGTTGTCTAAACTTTTCTCTCTTACAGAGCGATATTTTTAAGATCATATACACCCCATTCAATTCACACGAGTGTGCTTTTTTTATATATGAAAAATTTTTCAACTCTAATCGCTCTTCAAACTCTACCTCTTTTTGGGTGGCTCGCCTATCCTCCTCCTACTCCTCTTCTCCATATCTGCTTTATTCCCCATTTAGTAGGGCTTAATTGAAGGAATGAGATTTGGAGAGGCGGAGAAGTCGAGTCGTTTAAGCGATTAGAAATTTAAATTACACCGGCATTCAAGAATGATGGTTGTCTCGAGCCTATACAAGCCCTCGATCTGCGCGTTCATGTGCAAAATCCACTTGCATTGATACAAATACTCGAGTGGTTGAGCTGGTCTTCATGCCTTAAACCTTCGGGCCTGGCTTGTTGACTCCGAAGTAGATCTCTCCAAGCAATGCATACGATATGCACGATATACAGGTGTTCTAATAGAGCCCGAGTTGAATTATAGGAGATATTGAGCGCTCGTTTAAAGCAAGAGGATTATATAAGTGGGGGAACACGCGAGAAAAATGCAAATGTGGAGTGGATGGAATACTATTCATCATAAATCGTTGGTGAAGAGCTATAAATCAATCCAGAATGCGTACGCCGAGAATAGTCTCTCGAATGCACTAAGGCATTAAGGGGAACTTCCTTGAGGCTCTCTCCTAGCCCGCTTCAATTACAAATATATATGCTCCGTGTGATCTTTCCCCCTGATATGAACCTACTAGAGAGCTGAATTCACATTTCACATTCCGGCCCGAAAATTCCCCAATTATTCGCCCCAACCCAGAGACCTGAGAGTCAGACTTCAATCAAGCTCGAGGAACTTTATGGACTTGTGGCCATTATGAAATGACTTGTAATTGGGCTGGAAATGATGGGAGAATTATCATATTATATTTCTGCCTTTAATAAATAATATTAATCCTCATATGCGATACTCGTACACTCCCATTTTTAGTCTGCATAATTTTTAATGGAGGAAAAACCTTGATTCTATTCTCACCCTGTGCCACAATTTAGTATCACGTATCTGAATATATTTAAATTTTAGACTTTATGAGATAGGATAAGAGAGCAACAGTTCATAGAGATTATCGCGGAAATGCAGTGCATTTTATTAGCCCTTTAAGTTCATTTTATTTTTATTTAAATGGCAAAAACAAATTGGAGAGTCTCGCCATGTCTGTGTGGAGCTAGTTAGGAGTTGAGGATCCCTATTAGGAGAGTCGAAAAAGTCAAGGTCTCTCTTCTCTCTCTACACCCTCTCCTCCTAGCTTTATCTATATAGTGTCCATTTGATTCAGAACATGGCTTGCGATCCTATTCAATTGAAACATGCTCTTAACTCGTACTCTGAAGAGTCGAGTCCCAACTATTCAATCGTCAATGATGGTGATAATCCGCATTGTAACATGGGGCTAAAGTACCTATTCCTTTGTCATGATGACCAGCTTCATGATGATGATAATATGAGTAGATGTGATGAGAGAAGTTGGGCACAATTTTAACTCAAGCTTACAATCTGAATCTGATCCTACTCCTCCCGGCCCAGAAGAAACTCAACAATCGCGTTTTTTATATGATTCCAGAACCCCAAACTAGACCAGAGTAAAATGATACAGATGATGCTTTAAGAGTCCATCATCTGAATGAATTAAGGCCGGACGATGGAACGACGGAGGAGGAGGGTATTGAAAAAATGAGGGAAAGTAGATGTATAGATAAAGAGTCGTGGAGTCACAAAAAATCGAAATGAATATTGTAATACGGAGATTACATGCGAACAGAAGAACCTATCCTATCATTTCAATGTCTACATACTCATCTCTCTATCTATCCTAGATATACCTCCCCCCAGAAGGGCAACAATGACAAAGCATGATCTGCTGATCCTCTAAAAAAAGAGTCTACTCATCCTTACAAACGTACCCTCCTCCAAGTGCATTCTGTCAGAATTGTATTACTGCAAAGAGGAGCAGTCGATGGTAAAATAAGTTCCTCCAGTTTGAAAAACCAAAAAGGACACTTTCAAAATCCAGTTCAGCTTCAAATTACGTAATAGATATAGGCATACTTAAGTAATACTCGTACATAAGAAGTTTCAGAACTAAAATGGATCCTGAGCGTGACATTGAGCCATATAGAAAATTAATTGTAATAGTTAAGGGGAGTGTGGTTAACTACTCGCCACAAAATCCATCATCTGACACTTCATTTAAGCCCTTAACTCTTCCCCAAATGCACCCTTACCATTGAAATTGAGAATATAAACCCTTCACTCACTTCATTTACATGTCCTGACCACACACACAAAATCAGATATGTTTAATTTTAGATGTAAAAGTTCCTTTCCATATCCTTCCACACAATCATCCACCCAATAAGCATTGTAGGGGATTTTAACATGGACATATAAGAGTACAATACATATTTAAGAGGGGGTGGATTTTGAAGGGTCTGTAAATACCTCAGGATTTGGGTACATTTCCAACTTTTGGAGTAAAGGGTCTTGGGACCGTATACCATAGGTAAAAAGTGACTGATTTTGAGCTAGGGGTACATCGCGTGGGTTCGTTCGCTTGATTTTAATTTCCAAGATAGGTCAACATTCCTTTGAGAAACCTTTTCTCAGAGTATAAGAACTTGGCCCTAGAGGATAGAAGGACGAGAGGACAAAGGGCACTCTGAGAAGAGAAGAAATGGGCAGGGAAGTTTCCCTTCAAAATTCAGTTAGCCTCGGACTTTTGTATAAGTCGAAGAACCCTTTCCAAATCCGATATTATTCTTACCATTTACCCCAAATACCAACTTTTAACTCTAAACCCTTTAAAACCTACACATTAAATCCAGTTCCCATCCCTCGGACTAATGAATCCCTGAACATACATTTCCTGACAACGGACAATGAGCTTGCTAATCCAAAAACAAAGTCCAGTCAAATTGATTCTTTGTTCAATTTAAAGGGACCCTTTTAAAGGGGGGATAGGGATAGTTCTCTAGATGTATTAAGTCAACCCCAATTCCTCATTTCTCAGCCTATAACACTCGTCAGCCGCCGTAGCCGCTAAAATGAGTTATTCAAGTTTAAATGCTCTGCTTTGATTTCATTTTGAGCGTTTTCCGTCCCTTTCTGTCGCCTCTCACTCTCTCATACGATATTTCTTCACATGTAACTCTCCCCCCTAAATTTTTTCACTTAAGCTTGTTTGGTTCAAAGCTTTAACTCTTGGTTTTCTCCACATCAATAGAGAAGAAAAATATATTGTATTATATCCCCTATTCCTCATCTCACAAATATTATATGACCCAGCTCCCTAACCTGGTTAAATGGTTAAATAAGAACCTAGTTTGAACAATGTCTTCTATCCGTCTCTCTCGTCCTCTTCACCATCTGGATTCTGAATACCTTTTTCCTACACTGGAGTAGTACGTAGTAAAGCCCTCATTTCAAATTCCTATTCACCGTAATTCAATTGGCCTTTTACGGACAAAACGGTTCGAAGGAACCCTCCACAGAAAAATATGAAAAGATCTCTCCAGTTCCATTTCAAAACTGCAGTTTTTAAGATACATTCGATTGCCAGGGTCTTCCCTCAAGTCGAGTTCAACTCCCTAAAAAGGAACTCTTATAACCCTGTTCATAAGGCAAACGGGGGACCATAAGGGGGAGCAAAAGAATCTGTAGAATATTAAAAGTAAATACTCATATTTTGACTGTGGAATCCATCCAGATTTTTACATACTCTGTAAACATGTATCTCTACATATGCTTAATTCATTACAAGAGTTCTAAGACTGCCTGGAAAAGAAAATGCACCAACAGATTGAATTAGACTCTTGTCTGGAGGGACTACGTATTTTCAACCCTTACTTCCTGTCATCTCCCACAAACTTAAAACCACCAAAAGCCAAAAGTACATTAGCATGAGATAAACATGGGCAGAAGAAACCTCGGAGAGCGCGAGCGGAAACCGAGCCGTGCTCCGCATTAGCTGGGCCTTAAATCAGCTTAAATGAGACCCTTTTTTTACTTTCGCTCTACGATCCCAGCAGTTCTCTCCTCATTAAATTTGTTCCCTTATTAGCCCGTGTAAGTTTTATTATTAGATCGTTGGAGAAGATTGAATTGAAAGCTCTGATCAAAAACTCCCAAGCAGTCCCCATGTGTAATCCAATTCACTCTCTATCCAGCTCCTAATTTATGCACTCGTTCGTTAACCTCAACATGTTCTTTGTGGGTACAGGTACAGTTGAAATTCCTCGGTCTCGAACGAACCCCAACAAAAAGGCACTCTGGAATCCCGATTTGATTAACATTTTGTCCAGGGCTATGGGCTCCAAACTCTCCAACTGCGTCAACACAGCTCCAAGCATCCATCATCAGAGTGGAGTTTATCAGAGCTAGAGATTGGATAGGAATGGGCCGTAGTTGGAGAGAGGAATGCCATGAGGCAAATGTGGAAATACTGTTTTAATATCGTAGTAATAGTTATAAGGATCCAGGGTACTCGCCGAGTATACACGCTAACATCACCACACTTCCTCTGGCTATAAGATCAAGTTTCAAGTCCCATCGGCACTCTGAGAATCCCCCCATTCCAACTCTCTTCAAAATCCTTTAGCAATCGAGTCGGAAAAGTTTCGAATCCGTCCAAAAATTGACTTGGCTTGAGAGAAATACCCCTGGCTGAGACAGCATGGAGATTGAAGCATTTCAGTCTTACTCTAGACTAGTTGACTACGGCCTAATATAGCTACACAAGTAGTAGGAGTGTATAGTTCCACTTTAAAAGAGAGATATGAATCAGTACTAGTTGGAGGAACAAATCTACTGGATCAGGTCCTCGAAATTATCGTATATAGCGCAGTTAAATATATGATATAAAATACATCGGTAATGGCAGGGCCGTACGGGAAGGGATTCAATCCTACTACTTATTTTAAATTATAGGTTTGCCCCCCACCAAATGTGTGACTTGAGCCATTTAAGCTTTTACTTAGGGAGGTATATTATATCGTATATCGACTTCCGAACTTGCACTGACCCAATGAATTAGTCCATTTATACCCCTTTTATACTCTTGTAATCCCATTTGAGTACAAATCTCAAATTGGAATATCATTTGAAAAGATGTGAGTAAAAAACAGGGTTCGAAAGGACATTTTATGTGGGTTTTTCCTATACCTTCCTAGTTCTTTGATTATAGAGTTTATCGGCAAGGTCTCCCTCATTCCTCTTTCCAGTTCAAACAAATTTAAACATGAACACACTCTGTTGCAATGCACACACCTTGAAAATGAACGAAATACCCAGTTTTTTCACATCATATATATCCTGACTCTAATTATTTTTCTTTCTCCTCCTTGGGGGAGTTATTGTTCACAGAAACAAACATTCGGTTAGCCTCAAAGGATTTTTTAAACATGGGGAGAGATACATCAATCGCAATGAAATTCTGGCATGTTTAATAATCTAAGTTCGGGCTGTACCTGTTTGGAGAAGACGGCAATATCTTCGTTAAAGGACTCGGAGGAGCAGACATCTCCGCCAGCCACTCCCGGTCTGCGAAAAAATTAACAATCATTATTTACTGAACCAAGAGTTAAATAACAAAGCGAGTTAAAGCATATGCATCTCGAGCCTTTTTAGGGGATATTAATGAGCTCAATTAAAATGAGGTTTAAAGACAACAAATCTTGCAAAAGAGAAACTGTTATACTTTTAGCTCGTTTATCGTGATATGTACACCCGCGCAGAGCGAGATCATCGGCATTTTGAAAAGATTTTTTTAAAAGTTTACAGCACACATGTGCAAGCATTAGCAATATACTACAGTACTACTATTGAAGCAAAGGTATTATATAGAAAGAACTTACTCTCTGGGCGTACAAGTTGCGAGCTCACACTTCTCAAAGATGAGAGCCAGGAGAGGGAAGAGTGGATGCCTGCAATATAAAAATACACTATATAATACTAGTTATCATACAGAAGGATATGCAGAGGATTTTTAATCATTTCTCCCTCCATGTTCTGCTCTCCTTCATACTCCTCCTCCTCCTCCTCCGTGCATACTTTTTTTCTATTTACACAGAACGGAGGCCGAGAGCGAAGTGCAGGCCGTTTTTTCTCCCGTTTGCGACAGAGGAAGAATATGGCACAAAGCCCATTTACATCCACACTGAAATTCTCATCTTAACGAACGGATGCGAACTGCAAATGTGCTCAAGAATCCATTCCAATTTCCAAATATAATGCATATATAATCAGAGTAGGTACTAGTACTTTGTACAAAGTAAATAGGTACATATTTAAGAAGAGTGGGTAAATTTGCATTGGCGGTGCTATATTGGTTTGCAAACTTTGCAGTATAAATACTATTAATGAGTTTATGCAAATATTATACAAAATCTAATCGATGGGGGGAAGATTGGATCGGAGCAATCAAATGATCCATGATGGAATGAGTGTAAAGCAGGCAAATGGCCAATCAGTCGGGGTAAGGGGAGGGGAGATGGAAAGAATTGCAGGGGTCCCCTAGTTTTTTAAGACCCTTTGGGAATTCCGAGAGAGTGAGGAAACCACCGAGGATTTCACACTAGACTTAACCCTCCCATTCCCATCTCAATTTCCCCTTTTTCCTAGTATTAATACTACGAATAGAAAGATACATAAAATATACATTGGAGCAAATGATGAAATAAAATAACCATAAAGAGAAATAAAACATTTTCAAAGCCATTTCATTCTGAGAGATCTTTCGCACTCGTCCCATTTATTTCCCTAATAATAATAGCTCTGGCGTTGGCCTTTGTGCTCATCCATCCTGAAGACGTAAAAGAAATATGCGGGTACATGTGCCATCGCTTAAAAATCCATCAATTTATTTGCACAGGTAGGTCAGAGACAATAGGGTCGAAGAATAATTTATTTCCCCGAAATGACATTGAAAACTTTTTCGCAAAATTCCACCTTTTCGATCCCCATTGTTGTGGCTTTTGGAAAATTGCTCTCAATTTGAGCTCGAGTCCATAAAATGACGAGCTATAAACAGTTACAGTTTCACACCCCACACAAAAGAAATGAATTACTGGGCAAAAAGTAAATGTCTGGAAAAGTAGCTCCATTATTTGCCCAGCTTCCTCTCCCCGCTCTCGAGTTTCCAGAAATTCATTATTTGAATTTCCTCCACCTCTTTATTTTGTAAATGTGTGTATTTAACTATCCTGTAATAATAACTCCTTCCTCTCAGGTCCTAAAAGTAAAAAGAGACAATTTAACTCGGGAGCTGCTGAATCCCTCCTATCTTGCCTCGAGCTAAATAGTACAAATTAACTATTGTACTTAATTTAATGCTACTTGTATTATCGCAACTCTCGCTTTATCAGATTCTACAAAATACAAATGTTAATCCTCACGTTTCGCTTGCTCTACATAGTTTGAGGTTTTTAATATGTACTCTGAGGTCTAAAATACAGAGTATTTGTAACAAATATCAAATTCCATGAATTGCGAGCAAATAGGGATCGAGAGCAATGGCTCTTGACTTTGGTTTCAACATGGATTTGATCATAGGGACGGATTGGATTACAAATAAGGCGAAAAAAGCCGGCTATTCCTCCTCCTCCTGCAAATAATCAATAACCGAAACACACATGTAAATTAGGTGGTCCATTCTTTTGAGAGTTTCAAACAACAATATCCTAATTTCAATCGGATTTTTTTCTTTTTCCTATCCCCCATTTCGTACTACATTATTTACTAAACAGGAACACGGGCTTGCTAGTTGTACGATAGTACAACCAAGGCCATAGATCGTTATATTAATATTGATTTCCAGCCGGCTCTCGGCCAGAGCTCAGCCGCCCTTCTCCTCTTTATAATATGAATATTTTTTCGCCCGCTCGCTGCTCGACTGCTCTTTCTTCTTTGATATTACTTTTGAGGGGAGTGTATATAAAAATATAATAGCCGACTAATACACAAACGGCTAACTACTCCATTCAGGAAGAGGAGAGCGGAGAAGAAATGTAATACACTGCATTTGCTAGTGTGTAGTGTGTGTAATAAACATATGCAGACCCATTTTTCTATTCATCGCGAACGAGATTAATTCTTGAATGCTTTGGAGCAGGCGAGGAACTTAACTTGGAAATTACCAATTGGAATGGACTCATTTTTGATTCATTTTTGAGAGTGAGAGCACACGAAGATCCATTTAATTCATCTAATTAAATTTGTAAATTCTTTTAAAAAATGTAAAAATTTCCTTACCCGTATATTGAGTCCTTGTCTCTCTTGTGGACATCAGGAACAGCTCCCATCACGTGATTTGACACGGTGGGGACATGATTGCCGTACATATGACTATTCAATCCCGGGAGGATGAGCTGTCAGGTTCTGGAGCTGACGGTGATCGTAGAGATTGGAGGGAACCGATGCATCCATCCCGGTGTAGTGAGATAAGTCATCGTACTAGAGGGGAAAAGAACAAAAATATAATGTCAAATCAAAGGGTTGTACTCATTAGTCTTCATATATAGCCATTATACTAGAGTTCTCCCCAGTCAACTCCCCTGGACCAACTCCCCGACACTTCCCAATCCGATTTAAAACTTATCCGCTCGCCTGCAAATCCTATAAATTTTTAAACGCGCGAGCCCAACCTTCCCCCCTCGCTCTATCTCCTAAATTTAACTCTTTCGACCATTGTACATGATCGTTACAAAAAGGCAATTATCCCCCAACAAGCAGACACTTGACCACAATACAAAGTACACTACAAATGAACCAATCCTCGACTTTCATCCATTCATCGGAAAACAAATTCCCAACTCCTAAATCCTATTCAGATGAATGGGATATGACCACATTAAACATTTAACATGTAAATGTACATTTTGTTTATGGTCATCCAAGTCCTATCCGCTCCCTCCTGATTTCCCTATACGCTCATACAGGCTAGGGAGGACTGGACAATTCAGCTCGTATCGTATACAAATGTCGAGTTGAATTTTAAAACTTTCAAGTGCCCATTTGGGGTGATTTTGAGGGAGCGTCAACCAGTGCAGAGTTGTTTCAGGAGGGAATTCGAAAAAGCAGATTTAGATTTGGGAAATGATGTCCAAAATCCCAAATCCTTGGCCATTTGGCCCTTCTTCACAAATAATAATAATGGGCTCATGGTCCGTAGTAGTACGCTGAAATGGGATTCATTTGTCCAGAGAGAACCACCCAAATGGCACCCAAAATCCCAAATCCTTGGCCATTTGGCCCTTCTTCACAAATAATAATAATGGGCTCATGGTCCGTAGTAGTACGCTGAAATGGGATTCATTTGTCCAGAGAGAACCACCCAAATGGCCGGCTCATATGAGCTCATTTGCCAGCCGAGAGTTTGAAATTACTTTCACATCCCCAAAAATTTCTATACATTACTATCGTACTATGCAATCCCTACCTATTTATCCTCTATATTCTATTCATTGATCCAAAATCTGAATTCCCTCGAGGAGTGGAGAGACTATGTGCATTCACTCAATGTACTACACGCATACAATTAATTCAGAGCTATTTCCTATTCCATTTAAATCCTTGCTCTCCTCGCATTCGAATCGGATGCTATTTTAAAAACAGTTCACCCAATCCGAGCATGTGTGTGCTCGTGAGACCTGACCCTCTCTTCCTATCATAATATAAAAGTATAGGCATTTGGAGCAATGATAAAAGAGATAATAACTATAATATATGAAGAGCTCGTCTATAATCTCCTCCAGGGCTTTCGATTTCCCTTAACTTGGCCGATGGACATGTGTAATTCAAACACACCTTTACAGTTGGTAAATCTAATTGTAACATTTACTCCCAAGTATTCTTATCGAATCTTCACCTAAGGCTTTTTATACAAAGAGATTGAACACGTAAACCCCCACTCCCCAGAAAGTCAAGTGGAAACAAGTTGGTAATACAAAATAGTCCCACTTGAATCTTTTGAATAAAAATAATCCTAGCTCTCGAATTTGATGGAGAAATGAGAGAAGGCTTTAATCA
>JAAZTK010000851.1:0-16917 GCA_036507255.1 Megalothorax incertus
ATTTGTTCACACACAGGAAGACTTATCAGACTGGCTAAACCTACTCTACCCTCAACTCAACATTACACCTCATACTTTTATGGAATGCCTTGAGACAGGAGTTGTACTCTGTAAGGTAAGCGTAAGAGTGGCAACAATTCAAAAGCAAAATTTTAAGTAAATGGATATCTGCAAATTCTCACTCATGTTATTGGCGAGTCGTTTGAAACTTTGAATGTATCAGTACTACTCCAATGTTTAATAATGGTTTTTGGGAAACAGTTTCAGTTGTTCTACTGATCTTGAACCCATCTCCCTATTTGCCCCTCTTCTCTCCCTCCTCCTCCTCCTCCTTCTTACAAAATCTCAAATAATAGTGTCCATGTAGGGGCGAGAATGACTCGTTCAGGTTCCTTAAAAAGTTGGCCATCGACACAAAACCGCTCCCATCCTCAAACATTAAATTATAATTGTGATGTCCGCATTTGCAATTTTAAAGGCACTCGAATCTATCTATCTGTACTATAGTAGGGTATGTATATTGAATTCATATCCGACTATTTACAATGTACCATTTAATGGGTATAAAGAGGATTTTAATATTTACAACTTACAAGACTCTATAAAAGTATTGCATTTTGCCATAAAATTTATATTATGCATTATGCCTAGGCACTTAATTATATTTATGAACTCTTCTCTTTAGAGTAGGTATTACTATTATTAACAAGTCTTTTTTGTTTATTTATTACTTATTACTTATTACTCAAACAAAGTGCATAATATGCATCATGTTCCTATATGCTCAAATGTTTTACAACTTAATTAACCGGGATTAATTCCAAAACAAAAAAAAATCCTACACTTAACACTTTGTAAATTATAAACATAATTCAATCAGGATTTATAGCATATGTATAGGATATTATTATTCGCGTTTTTATTAAACTATTAAAACGACCCAACAAATTTCCAATTCCTTTTCCACACTTCTCTTTAGAGGTCTTGAACAAATGTAGGAACAATTTATTCTCCTATGAATTCCAATTGAGCTTTTATTGCCATGTGGGAAGTATTTAATAGTAGGAATTATAAATTCAAAGATAAGGAGTGGATGAACTTTTATGAATATCAGACAAGGTGATCAACTCCACATTTGATCTGTACTTGATTGCCCCTGCCAAATTCCACAACCATAATTAGAATGTGAAACCTTAATGCTTAAATTGTATTAAACATATACGATATAATACAATAGTAGTATTTGAAATTTGAATGCACCATTCAAGAAATCTCCAATTTGAAAATGAATATAAACATAATTACTACGACCTCGGCAGTTTTTGGTAATTCAAATGAAATGCAATGAATATTTGTATACCATTTTGTAGGTACATGTTGGATGAATATATAGGGAAATCTCTCCAAAATCCGCTTGGACAATTTTGTATAATTGTACTACTACGTAAATAGAGATGAATATGTGTGTTTACACACTTTCTTACGAGCAGATTTACATCTCTCCAAAGATCTCCCCCTAATGGATCTTCGAAATGGACCCATATATAATGGCGAATTTATAAAAACATTAAAGGCCGAGGGATATCACAATTCCTAATCTGGTATATATAATTTGTGTCTGGGAAAAAGTTGAAATTGCAAGCAATTTCAATACATTTATCCCCCCAAAACAGAGATTCATTAGTGAGATGGATTCTTGGCTAGTTTTTCTCAGTTAAACTATATTAGAATGAGGAAATTCCCTTTCAATATGGCCCATAGATTACAATTTACAATTGTGTGGATTTAGTCTTGTGCCTAGACTTTCAAATATATATGAAATCAGCCCGAGATTGTATGCAATTTCATTATGTATCGTACTACTACGAGTATATTGGATGCATAGCTGAAGCTGGATAAATAGATTAATGTTTTTGTAAAGAGATTCCCAGCGGATTCTTGGCTGTAATCGAGCGAGTGAGGGACTGTTGTAGTGTGTAAGATATCAGTATGTGTAGACTTAGAGGGAAAAATGTTCAAGAATGAGGAAGGGGAGTGACAGGAATATCTGTGTTCTAAATAAATTGTATAAACAGGCCGCTGTAGTCATTTATTAAATCATTCCCATTCGACTTGTACAACTACGAAAAGACCTAGAAGAAATATTATGCGATCTATTAAATCATTTTAATCCCTTCTTCCTCCTTGTAGAATTATTAATTTATTATTAACCTACATAACTCTTATAGTAATTCTTAAAATTTAGATTTTTTTTTTGCATGGGTATTGCATATCAGCTTATTACGAGAAAAGTAGGTAAAGTGGTACAATGTTGTGGCATTTGGATCGTGTTAGAATCCTCAAATATTGATCTAGAAATTCAGGATTTATTCAAAATGACTTTGGCTTTGTTTGAGAATCGGTTGACCACAATGGGAAATCATCACATTGGCTCTTGTAAATTTGTGGAATTCTGTGTGACTGCAATGGTCATGTCATAATTTATAAGCCGAGCTTCAAGTGCTATATAATCCATTATTTTCTTATGGATATTCTCTGAGCGGAGGAGGAGGAGGAGGAGGAAGAAGACGATATCAGGGATTTTGCAGGGGGTAGGTGCAGCAAGAGATCACCATTTATCTGTACATTGTATTGTTATTGTCAGTACAATAGGATAACAATAACGGAATGGATAATGGGGGAAACATAACTATCGTATCTTCCTAAGCTGTACGGGACATCAAGTTAAATATCCAGGTTTTAAAAGGGTTTTTAAAGGGTTTTTAAAAGGGAGGGCCAAAAGACTTGCACATTTCATATATAATATTGTATATTCCTTTGTACTAAGTATAACTTTATAGGATAAGGAGTAAAATGGATTTGGGATTTGTGAGAACTCGGAGAGTCGGCTGTTTAAGTACTCGATAAAAAAAATTTGGTATATTCCAAATGCAATCCAAATCCTTGCTCGCTCGTTGAGTAAATGAAAGACAGTTGAATGAACGTATACGGCCTTCACAGTTCACGTCAACTGAGGAGGGTTTTTAACGCTCTTTGCCTCCTGGGGACATTGTACATTGAGGGTTTAAACTTTAAGATGAGCCATTGCATTTGCACAGTTTTTTTCCTCCTCCTCTTTTCCAAATATATTAAATTAAAGCCAAATTACATTTACAATTTGTGAGCATTTTAAAATGAGTAAAGATGGCCACACACGGTATGGCTACCACTTGTATTAAATATTATGTCGACATAAAGAGATGGTGCATTGCGGTGCAAACTTTTTTTAAAAAGAGGAATTGCGTAGAATTGAATATACAGATAAATAAGTTTGAAAGCCTCCTTGTACTCACTCTAAATCTGTTCTTCCTTCCCCCTTTTTACAGCATGCAAACAATGTAAAATGTGCGTGCAGTGAGTGGCTCCGTGCTGGAAGGAAACTCCCAAAGTGTTGGGGGCGAGACTGGAAGCTTCCCACCGGAGAAGTCATTTACAATTCATCATGCTCGGGTATGTTATTTAAAGCCTCTAATTGTATATGTAATTGTCATTACAGGTAATTAGCCTGAATATACTAACTCTGATTTTTTATTCCACTCAAAATACAGCCAGAAACATTCTTCTCTCGAGACAATGTCCATAATTTCATTCAATGGTGCCGTAGACTTGGGATATTTGAGTGCCTTCTCTTTGAATCTGATGACCTGATCCTCCGGAAGAATGAAAAGAATGTCATTTTATGTCTTCTTAGAGGTAAAGTTACTAAATTATCATTTACTAGAATAAAATAAAGATATTTGGGATTAACTGGCGGTCAAAATAAAAGTACCCTGGCTGTAATAGTACATTGAAATCAGAAATGGGACAGGTTGAGTATTTTTGATTTGACATTTCAATTTTAGAAATCCACTATTATTAGTATCTACAATATTTACATTATAAAAGAGCCAGGGGAGGGTGTTTATTTGACAAATGCCCTTCCTAAGGTTAGATAATATTGGGACATTGCCCGAGATGCCTCACAATATTTGTACAACCCAGAGTATGACAATACTGTTATTCAGCTGGGTTAAAACCCTGACTAATTGAAAGAGTCCCTTCCTCTAACTTTTACAATTTGTACAACAATGTGCTATATTGCTGCACCCAAAGCCAAAGGAGGATTTCATTCTCTCGGTGTGATTATGATGAATTAGCGGTACAGCTTCTTCTTCATCTTGGCTTGCAGTTGTACACTTTAGACCATTATGCACAAAGTGTTAAGAGGTTGAATAATTTAATTTGTATTTATATGGTGGCTAGGTCGCGAGAAGAGGAAGTCACTTTGGAATGGCCGCTCCATTGGTGAGTTCACCTTATGGCTAAATTGTGATGTAAAACATATTTCATAATGATTTTTGCAGCTTGTACAATTCGAGAAGGAGATTGACCGTGACATTGCCAAAGATGCAGGGATTGACCTAAGTTCTTCTTCAGGGGAGGAGGAAGAATCTTACATCCAAGAGTATGGACCTACACCTCAAATCATAACTAATGACCTGCGATCTTTGGATGAAATGGTAAATGCAAAATAAATGACAATCGTGCTTATCCCCCCATCCTTTTTCCTCCGCCTTTTATTTGACTGGGATGAAAAAGTTCCTCGAGACCCACTGGATTTGAGCTTCTGCTCTTTCTTTTAAGTACAAAGTTCTGTTTCCCATCTTGCTGGTAATACTTGGCCAGTATTGAACAAGATTGAGAAGAGCATTAGACTCACCCGCCTCCCTCACGATCTTATCGCTCCTATATCCCTCTGGTTCTGGTTTTCTTTACAAACTCACGAGTCAAATGAACCTGCTGCAGCTTCCTCTAAAAAAATCCCGATCCTTAAGCATGGTGGAATAAAACACCCTTAATTCTCTCGTCGGAAAAGACAAGTTTACAACCCTTCTATTCGGCAGGCCCAAACCCTTTAGCCCAGCATTGTAACTCTTTTCACCTCTGATCCTCTGATTCTTCGAACCTTTTAAAGTTCAAACCCTTTTCTATTACAATTGTAGTACTTGGTACTAGTAAGTAGTATTACATATGCCTATACATCCCTGCAACAAAGTCCCTAATCTCATTCCAGCTTGACCCTACTTTATTATAGGTATGGTCTACTAGTTACTAGTAGTACAGGTATCTCTTTTTTACTGATCCTGCGAGAATGAGAGATCAAGTCCTAAGAATCCTAAAGCCCCAAGAGCAAGGTCGCCTCAAGGCTTAGCCTCATCTTTTCAACCCTATTTAATCCCAACACGAACATGCTTATTATTCCACCTCATATTACTATACTATGTATCTACAGAGTTGCACGTATGCACCTTGTAGTAAAATAGTTTTAATATTCTTTTACTCTTTATTCGAGTTCATTTTCTCCCCTTATAATTTGCAGGTCCGAGATTTGGTGGAGAGATGCACTTGTCCAACACAATTCCAGATGATTCGAGTCGTAAGACCCATCTTACCACTCTTCCACTATTCTACATATTAATAATTAATATCTGTATTACAAAGGCTGAGGGGAAATATCGAATTGGAAATACAAAGACGCTGATTTACGTGAGGGTGAGTTTTCATGAACTGCTTTAATATTGCAATATGAAATGTGTTGGTGGAAACGAGAGAGAATCTTACATGTACTACCTGTTTGTTTTGTTTTTACTTGGTTAAATTTTAATTAGTGAAATTGTGAAATTAAATTAGTGGAGATGGCTAATCTTAATGATTTTGTATCATTCCTAACTACTTGATGATGATTTACTTGGATTTGCATAGGTAATATTAGTGTACCTGCTACATATGCTACTCTATAAAATAATCACATTTAATCCAATGTAAATTCAAAGCCAGTTTTCTCATCTCTGCGGTTGATTTCTTAAAGTTTCATATGGGGGACTAACAAGCTCGACTCCATAAATAGTGAAAACTGAGCAAGTTTTTTTCCTCTACGTCATATTAGCATATGAATTAGCTGTTGTGTGAGATTTCTTGGTTTTGTCAAGTCATAAACATTCCTTTAATAACCCCCCTTTTGCATCTACGCCGGGGAATATACCAAGAGTTGAATGGCAATTAGTAGAAAAGTGATTCCGAAGAATGGCCAAGTTGTTTTTTACTGGTTTAAATAGGGGAACTTGGAGCCTTTGAATACATTTTAAAAACGGGCATAGATATACCGGTATATGGATAAGTCCATATGCGCTGTCTCATACAGTACAATACAAATACTAATAGTAATAATGTATAATATTATGAAGAAATGAAGATGGTAACGTATTCGCTTGAAATAAAGTCATTTGTAACTACAAACATATTTATTAAGCTTAGAAAATAAATAAATTACAAGTATTAAACTCATTTACTCTCATGTGTATGACTTTTTATAAGCCAGAGAGTGAAACATTTGTATTTTCAGGCTAAAATGTGGAGTGAAAGCTTGATATTATATCTGACTTATCTTTGTGGACATGAGAATCACATTTAGAATTCCATAGGCTGCAGGGTTTCCACAATTCATAAATATTCATAGAGGAGCCTAATCGTAGTATCTGTAGTACTAACGAAATGTTTGCATTCATTATCCATTAGTGTATAGAAATACAAACAAGGATTTAAAATGGATTTTAGTCTAATTTCTTGGGAAATCTCCATTAGGGGGACTTGCTTCACACTCAAAGTGCTTTCAAAGTCATCTTCCCTCAAATTCATAATATCCCTGTCTGACAGACAGATTTCAAACATCATTTACCATAAATATGACATTTGTTGCTTCTTCATATGAATCTATATGCTAATGATTAGGAAATACTGCTTAGCTTAATACTACTGTACGGATGAAGGGATGCGTATTTTGAATAGAAATTATCTTCCTTTTAAGAAAGGGAAATTAAATTGCAACATACTGATATATGAAGGGAAGCCAATTAAAGGAACAAATATTGTAGTAGTATATGTCTGGTTTCTCTCTCATTTTGAATTCCGGATTCGGGTTGGACATATGTTTTAGAAATTATTAAATTTTGGGTTTTAATTTCAGATCCTGAAAAACCATTGCATGATTCGCGTTGGAGGCGGATGGGTAAAGTCATATTTCATATGATATTTGAGGTTTAATGCGCCGTGTAATTAATAACCCATTTGGAAAACATTTTACTCATATTTGGTTTCATTTTCCCCTCTTTTTTGAAATAGGATACTTTGGAACATTTCCTTCAAAAACATGGTAAATATCTACTATTATATTTCAAAATCAAATAAGCCCATATGTCCCTTAAAGCCAAATGGTCAGAGAAAGTTATCAATAAAAAGAGTTTCATTATTGGACTAATCATTCTCCTTTGTTTGACTTATATTTTAGATCCTTGTAAATGTAGCTCAGGTACGGAGAGAGATTCAATTATAAATTAGCTACTTCCTTTTTATTATTATTATCTTAATTTGGTCTTTAGGGCATCGTCAAGCTATATCATACCAAGTTCACAATTAAGAACAATGAGGGGAAGACTCCAAAGATGCGAGTCGAGTATGAAAGGTAATTTCAAAGCGTCAATTTACACACTCGCGATCATGACCATATCTCTAATCACAATACAATTTGACAATTAACCCCAATTGAATTTTATTTTTCACATACTTGATTGGGGACCGTTTTACTAGTATTCTTTTATCCAATGCAAATATAAATATCTGTACTATGAACTATTAAAAGTCAGGAGATTGCCCTCTCTGAATGATGGCAAGGGGAGAAGTTTACCCCGTATTATTTATGGCGAGGGTTGTGCAACTCTCTCCGTTTCAAACTTAAAAATTGACAACTTGACCATTGAGGATGAGAGACAAATGTACTAATAGTATGATTTTACTATTTGTACAATAGTATATTTAAGTCTCGATTTTGCTCTTGAAGAATTTTAAAGCTCTCTCTTTGTGTCTTTGTGGTTTCCTCTTGTCTATACTTTTACTACATACATACAATCCATTTGCAATTTACTTAATCTCTCGAGTCTGTAGTAGTACGAAATAACAGTATTTATTATTTACTACAATGTAGATTCCCTATATCCTTCATAATGTAACATTGTTGCAAATTCGTTTTTTTCTAAATTGAGAGATTTATAATGAAATGATGATTGGGGATGGTAGGGTAAGGACTACAGGAGAGAGTCTCTCTCTCTCGTCTTTAACTGATCTACTTTGGTCTGTCCACAAATGATGATAATCTGGATAAGAATGAGATTTAAGTTACTACAATAAAGTTGTGTAGTGCTAGCTAGCGGCTCTCGCCGTTGACAGTTTGAAAGAATGACATTAACTGTTCTCTCCGTAGCATCTGATTATAATCATATAGTATATTCATTGTTCTCCTCCCTTACAGGCGAGACGATTATGATTCAGAGGGGGTCAGTCCGCCTTCTTCTTACCCAAATCTAACCTCAGCAAAAAAGAAACCCCCAACAGATTCCGATTCTAGCTCTGAAATCTCGGATGAGGGCTACCGAACTGATGGGCTAAATTTAAAGGGTCTTGTAGGAACGCCAAAGAATGATGGAGTAGTCCGGAGCTCTAATGGCAAGATTCCCCTCGTCCGAGCACATTCACTCTCTACGGATGAAGGTAAATTTTTTATTGATTTTAAATTTTAATTAGCATATGTCAAGTTCTCTGACCTTCATCATCTTTAGAATCGAGTCGAGTCGTAGGAAAAAGAATGTATCGCATATAATAATAGCTTTAGAGTGATGAAAGTGTTTCCTCTTCTTCAAAATTGCATGTTTCGTCCCGCAGTATAGATCCATCTCAATTTCCATCTGCATATAGCAAGAGAGAATTAGAAATTAAGCTCATAAATAACACTGATAAAAGGACATGTGGTTGGGCATGGGCATTCATGTCAACTCTGAGAATTCTTTTAAAAATTATATATATTTTGGTAAGTTTAAGTTAATATATTCTTTAGCTTTGTAATATCGTGCCCAAGCTCGAGAGTAACAACTCATTTACTTGTCATACCATATCCCAAAACATGGATTTGGCAGGGATTTTGCATTCCAATCGTAGCCTGTATATTTAGTATTTATTATAGGAATTCCTTGTTCAAGCGGGCCATATTTATTATGATGTATTCATGCAAAAGCCAGATATGTAAATATGTTTCAAGTTTGAAAGCAATCAATTGAAGTTTTAACCCTGTACCAGCCCATATACAGTCAAAACTCTCAAGTATAAACCGAGAATCAATTATAATATGCCATACAATTGTAGATTTGACGGGCTCGAAGCATACCCATAAAACAGTTTGTCCTCTCCTCTCAATCTCATGCACAATAAATCCTTTTTTAATTCCTATACATATCAGCCTCTCAAGATGGGCCATGCAATTTTTGAATGCATTGATCTCTCGGGTTAATCATATGCAATGCACATTATATGCCGAGTACAAGGAGATTCCCCTTTGTTCCCTACAAGATCCCTGGACTTGATACCTACCTTGCTCCTTAGAGTTCTCTTCCTCTTAAATCATTAATAGAATTGTAAATTTGAAGGCCCAGCTCATAAATCAATTCATTTGAAATTTCCATCTGATATTATGCACTGTATACCTACGGATTACGGATATATTGTACGATATACAATATGTAGGTATTATGTTTGATGGTTAATATATTTATGTCTTTTTTCACCTCTTCCAGATCGACCAGATTCACGTTCCACGGATGAGGAGATGGGGGTGATTGGTCCAAAGACGCCTCGTTCAGGAAAGGATCGCGGGATTACAAAGAGTAGCTCAACATCTCGTGTCCCTCGCACATATAACCTCACATATAACCTTAATGGTCATCCAGTTCGAAGTAATTCGAGCGATCGTCCATGGGCCCTTGACACTTCCTCTTCACACCGGTCACACGGGTCATCTCATGGCACTCAAAGTACTCCAAGTACACCCCTTCATGGTTCTAACAAGTCACCCTCAAACAATCCCAATAATGGAGTTGGAGGTAAAAACTTTAGGTCAAAAACACTTGAAAAAGTAATGGGTCCTCCACCAATTCGGAGCCGCTCTGCTGGAGGTTCTGTGGACTTTTTCGCAAATTCCAAACGTACCTCAAATGGGAGCTCAAGGACCCCTAGAACTCCTCACCTCCCAAGGTCAGGCACCCTCGTACACTCGACCTCTCCTTCGGGTAAAAACACATGGAATGGATCTACAGCTATTGGATATCAAGGAGGTGGATTTCAAAGTAATCGAGTCCGACCAGATTTGTTTCAAGTTAAATTCCAGAATGCGTATCAAACTGAACCTGATATGGGGGATAATGTAAAATCAAATGGTTCATCTGAAATATCTGGACTTGCGGGTTGGATAAAGCGGGCTTTGGAGCTGGATTCTAATGAGGATAAAATATCACATATTGAAATGGCCATAAAAGAATTTGAACAAAGAGATGGTGGGGGAGGAAAGGGTCCATCTAATCCATTTGATTCAATGTCCAGCGTGGGTTCATCCTCCATCACAACCCCGATCCGGAAACGGAAAGAAACTGGATCAACAAGGATTCCAAAGCCAAATTTCTATTAGTCCATTTAAGTCTATATCCGTTCGATTTCGTAAAAGGTTTCATTTTGTGCCTTAATTTTTACTCGAATTTAAATAATTAAATGCTCATACATAATATAAGTAGTATATTGTAGTACTTCTAAGAATAAGTAATAGGTAGTTCGATATAATATAGATATATATTGAATCGCATAGGAAAAATACATTGTCATCATATCCTTATATAACGAGGGATTGTAAACGTGTCGGTATTTCGAGAGTGTGCGTATAGTTAAAGTGAGTGAATAGTTTAATCGTCAATCAGTGCAGTTTGCATAAAGACTTGATTTTGTGAAATCTGAAGGTTGATCCTCTCTCTATAAAAATTTATATACATTTGCAGAGGGTTCCCTTCACCCCACCTATCCAGTCCTCGAACCCAAAGACAATCAATCAAGGTTCTCACATTGCACCTTAGCTCTGATCTGTGCGAATAATCCGAGTCAAGAGTGTAGTATTATTTATGTATTGTTGTCCATTAGAATAGGCCGTAAGATCGGCCTCCATGAGCAAAAGGAAGCGTGTAATGTCTCATCAAGGCTCCTCTCTCTCTCCTTTGCAATTTAGTATAAAAAAATCCCATCAGTCAGTCGAGTGAGACTCGAGGATCGGTTTAGTCATTCTGATCCGATCTTAACAATGCTAGTAGTAGATACCTATTAGGGCAAACTCACATTTCTAATTAGTTAGTAGGAACTAGGAATAGGATAGAGGTTATATAAATATCCGTACGTGTCCTACCCATTTTAGCAAATTAAATATCGAGTCTTGAGAGTACTAATCTGTATACTCTGTTCACCACCACCACTCCATTTACTCCAACAACCCTCTCAAAATTGACATTGAGGTCGAGAAACTACTACAGATTCAAATCCAAGAATTAATTGTACATTAAATGTACATAATGCTTAGAGCTGTAGTGTGCGTCGATGTAAGTTCAGCCCTGAAAAAGTAAAAGGAGATCAAATAGAACTAAATTGGAGATTTAAGAATGATAAACAGTAGGCATTGTAGTAGTAGTAGTGGGCAAGCTATTTATTTGCAAGATTTATATCACTCTTTTGTACTCCCTAAGCATATCCTACATATCCTGATTTGTGATTAAAAGTCTCAAGAGACATTAAACAGACAAACCCATATTCAATTTACTTCTCAAGATCCCCCCACTGAAAGTAGTCATCTCTTCAGTCAGATCTCAATCTTTGCATTCCTTAAATCTTGAGGCTCTTCAAGTGTAGGTAGACCGGCTTTATTTGCCAATCTAAATATTTATGCCACTAATTGCCCCACTGATTCATATACATCTATCCTGATTATTGAAGTTAAAATTATAGAATATTCGAGAGATACATCGAATATTCAAATCAACTGATGTGAAGTAGGGATTGGGAAATGATAGAAAAATCTTTGGCCCAAGCCTCGAATCCAATTAGCATCTTGCATAAAATATAAATGTTATTTTAAATATCAGCCTCTTCAACTCCCTCAGAGTTGTGCCAAAAAATCCAAATGTGCTTCTTTTTATGCACTGCACAGGGAGCAACCGGCCGGGTCCTTAAAAGGAAATATGAGATCTTTGACAGCAACTTTCCACGCATTTGAATATTAGCCATATTACATGGAGCTCCTGGTGTGCACACGACGACTTTTAAAAAATCTTTAGGTTTAAAAAAAAGCTCATCAAATTCAAATGCAGACATTTTTCCGTTGTCGCCGAATCTTACTCGCATTTAGATACATGTAAATCCCCCTATTCATATTCAAGGAGAAAAGTTGGAGGATTAAAAGTTCACAATCCAACACGTAGGGGCAATTTACTCAATGCTAATATACTGGCCTGGCGTATATTCGGGCAAAGCTTTCATCCCTAAACTTGCCTCCAAACGAGTAATCTAGCTCAGCATATTCCCCCCTATGAGGTAATAATGTCCAGGTTCTAGCTGGTGACTTGGAGTCTATTAGGAGGAATGTCTCTCTGTCAGTTTAGGAGCATACTTAAGCCTTAAGAAGGAATTTGAAGGTTTTTTTCTCCAAGTTAAAGTCAAGCAATAAAGCGGGAGTTAAAGAGTAACTCAAGTTGAGGAGGAGAGGGTTATATGGAGGATTAATGTTAAATACCTAGGAGGGTTTATCTATATTTAGATAAGGAGTTTTGGTGGTGGAGGAAAAAAATCGAGACAAATATATTTCTTTGAGCTAATGGGCCATGTGAACATACGAGCTAAAGTGTCATTTCGGAGGTCAACCCGTCAATTAAGAAGTCTAAAAGAGAACACGGTATTTATAGTAAATTAAATGACATCTCTTGGAGTGTACTCAAACGGGGATTTACCTTAAAAAGTATTAAAATTGCATTTGAAAACCATTATAAACTTCAAATTTCCATATAAAAAACTAAAAGCCATTCTCCTTAAAACTATTGTAAAACTACTTAACACAACTGAGCATTTCCAATTGTTCAAATAAACAATTTGCACCCTTAAAAGCCTGATTGGATATGGTCATTTGAAAGGATGGAGATTTCTAATCAGTTTAAAATTAATTCCCATCCCATAAATCTTTTATGGGGTATGCCAAAAAAGAAGCCTATAAATCTTAAAGTATAGAATAAAATACTAGAATGAATTCATCAGACAATGAACCCTTGACTCATCCTCAGAAGTCAGAACACGGTAAATTGAAGTATGGATAATTGGGATGCATTTGATTAATATCTCCTCCATGTTCATCTCAAGTGCTTATATAAATATCTCTATACATAGATATTATGCGATACGATAATTTGCATACCGTACAGTTATAACTGCTCCATCACAGCAGTCCTTTTTCGGACTTCTTTACATTTCCTATATGAGTAGTGAGTATATTATCAGTGCCTTATTAAGTTATTAGCCATTAGAATCTTCGAGACTTCGATAGTTTAAATTTATATTTATCAAGTAGGTTTAGCTCATACCTATAAGCAGTAATACTAATACTAATACCTACTTATAGATATTGTAGTTTCTTTTTTGTAGCCCAAAAGTAACTGAAACTGGAGAAAAAGTTCAGGGAACAAGTAAATACTATTTACCATTTAATAATTATAAAATATTGTAAGTTTTGTACTCTTAATAAATATGTCGTAGTAAATACTATAATACTTGGGAGGTGTATCCAATATGCTAGTAATTATAAAAATATTATAGTACTAAAATTAATAATTAATAAAAAATTACCTATGCTCTATAGATCGAATGATCGAATAGACATTTTATACTCTTTATGGTACTATTTGAGCGCGCATAATTCTGGAATATACCCAAATAATATTAAACCATTGTAGCCTTCCGTAAATACTTGTAATAAGTTATAAACTCTACGATTATATTATAGTAGATAAACCAATATTTGAATACAATTAGTTGAGTAAACTTCCTAGATACCTGTAAATGTATTATGCGAATTAATTGTAATTTACTATGATATTTACCATTTATTACAATATACAATTAGCATGGTATACGCGGATTTGTATTTATACATAAGCTAGTACGTACACCCTAGATATACAGTTAGTTAAATAGAGAGGTTATAATTATTAAATGCGAGAGTTTATACTTATATAAAAATTGTAATATCTAATATACACTGTAAAACTTTTACTAATAAATATATTTAATTTTGGGCATCATTTCCCATCAAATAAAATTATCTTTCTATTCAATAAACCTTTAAATAAATACACACTTTCATTGAATTCTTTTTTACATGTATAACTATCGTATAATGGGGAAATCTGAACTATGAAGCTCCTTTTCACCTTCTCTTCAGGAGAAGAAAGCCTGTTTAAGCACATTGCATTGGTTAATAATTTAAATTAGTAATTGCAATTTGTATGCAAATACGCTGGGGGGATTTCAAAGGATTTAAATTTTGCATACAATAATAGGTAATACGATATGAGTATAAGCTTTAGACCTACAAGTATTACTACTAAGCTAGAGTCTTGATTGAATACAGTGTGTAATTAAATTACTGTAAGTAATGCATCCGTAAAACCTATTTTTTTATATAATATGCTCATATATATTTAATTTAGTTTTTAATAATGATTGATTTCATGCTCCATTAAACATCTCAAGTATTAATATTTCCCTAATCTATCGAATATTTACTCTTTTTACTTGAGAGAATTTCAATTACTTAAATTAAAATTAACACAATATATAAGGACTGTACACTTTAAAGTACATAAATGAGTCGAGCACAATCCATTTAAAATTCCTTTATAATAGCTTATATTCCCTATTTAAAGGTTCTTAAACCCTCATCATAATATTAACATAAAAGCTAAGCTACAATTAGTTAAAGCAATGTGTTTTTTTGCGAGTGCGAAATGACACAGCATCTAATCGGCGGAGGAGTTACATAATATTATGATGTAAAATCCTTATGTTCAAAGAGGCCAAACTCAAACTACTAAATTGGATTTGTAAACACTTATTTCCTTTTTTAACTATCTTCTTGAGCCCTATTCTCGTCACCATAAAATAAGATGGAGTGCACATGTATATTGCATATATGCAAAATACACGCCCAAATTTATGTCTTTATTCAGACATTTATTGAAATGTGTCGTCCGTGGGACATTTCAACACGATGAAAGTGAATAATTTACGAGGAGGATACTTGGGCATAATTATAAGTATTAGGAACCAAAAATTAATTTTTCTTTAAGGGTGAATACTAATAAGGATATAATAATTTGCTATGAATACTTTTGTATATAAAATTCCCTACTACCTAGTCCTACGAAGTCCGTACTAGCTAGGCATTTAAATTTTTAAAACCGTAAAGAATCATAATACCTATTCAGAATTCAGATTCTCGTAATACATGTATGCTTAGGATTAGATGTAGTACTATATTCATTGATTTCACTAAATTCGGAATGCCAGAATTCGCAAAGTTATGAACGTAATCCAATTGAAATTCAAATATGAAATGTTTTAGCTATACGTTTCGATTCATAGAATCTTTGATTCTAGTTATAAAATATGGGAAGTGAGAACTCATTTTTATATTCATTTTACACATGTACAATATTTTTGGTTTGAATAAAAGCGAATCATTTAACAACAATAAAGATGAGCTGAAATATGATTGGATCATATCATGTATTGTACAGAAAGTCATATTGTATTATATTTAAAGTTCTGGGGAAGCCTTTCAAGGTTTTCCGAGCCATAAAGTAAAACGCTTTTGAGGACATTAAGAAATGAGAATGCCACCACTACACCGCTATCAGCTTCCTAACCAAAAATGATTCACCATCTGAATCTGAGATTCTGAATAGGTCCAATATTGCTAAATATATTGTGCTAAGAGTAAAAAAGGTGCAATTTCCATTTCATTTCATATGAAATGTGAATATGATAATATATTTTCCAAGTTTGTACAATATATTACATTATTTTACAAAACTCGAAACGCCGCTTCCGTGAACTCTAATTGTCCCTAAAAATGGTGCCCAATTCAACTAATCATCATTTACTTTGCGAATTTAAAATTTCTGATGAATCTCCCAAAAAATTGAAATATAGTTATTTAAATGATTTAAAAAATTCCATTTATTACACAATAGTAGGTACCTTGTACTATTAATTAAAAGTAATCGCATTATAAACGTATTAATAATATATAAATTAGAAATAGATGTAAAAGTTAATAACATTAGTACAGGTAATAAAATATTAATTGACAAATGAACCTGAATGAAAAAAACAAAAAAAAGCATTATTTTGCGTGCCATATAATGCTAGTTAGAATTATTAAGATTGAATCCCGAACTCCAATCGAATTCACTTTCAGCCGGATTATCCTTTAAAATGATATAATTTTAGATGCACATATTACATATATTGAAACTCTAAAGATATACTCACCTCATCCTCATCTTCGTCAAGTTCCAAATCATCCACCATCTCAAAGGAATTGGTACTCTCTTGTACGCCTCCCCGATTGGAAGCAGGATCAAGTCTATTCAAACCTTCTTTTGCATCTCGATTATTAGGATCCAGCCTGAATATTCAATACATATATTTAATATTGTACAAAGCACACAGAATTAATAGAATATGTGAATCTCTATACCTTAAAGCAATTGCAAAATGATCTGCAGCTTTGTCTTCCATATTATTTTTGCAAAGAAGATTTGCTAGCCTTAAATGAAGTTGTGGAGGATTGCATTGATTCTCAATCTGTTTTGTGAGTAGTTGTATAGCGCTAGAATATTGTCCTTCCTATATTTTGAAGATTATTTATAAATTATAGGT
>JAAZTK010000852.1:0-16916 GCA_036507255.1 Megalothorax incertus
TTATCTTAACGTTGAATAAGGTTGTGTATAAAAGTAGGTAGTAAATTAATTTGAAAAATCCGATTGTCAGCTCCAATCCTGTCATCCCTTGAAGCTCCCTTACTTTCCTCTTTATATTGGATGGAGAAAGCATAGAGAAACAAAGTTTGAGGCCTTCCTTTATGGCTACATAAGCTGTAAATGGTAAAAGTAGCGTCTTAATTAGCTTAACTAATTTTTTGGTAAATCTTTTAGTTTACTCTTTACAAAATCTTACCTTGTTTGGCCGGAGTTCCCCTTTAGATTCAAATAAATATTTCAATTGGTTTATTTCTACTATATTAAGATATTTATCCATACAAGTAGTACAATACATGCAATGAACAAGCAAAGCAATGATATTTGAATGCAATATTTACTATTACTTTTACTATTAGGAATTAACTACTCCTAAGGATAAGCTATGTTAATTGAACTATCCTCACCTTTCATACCACGCTATTTCACTAAATTACATAAAAGGAAAAAAAACATTAAAGAACTACTTAAGTCTAATAAAACTAGACAAGAATCAAGGAATGAATTCTTTCGTATTAATAATACATACTGCAAATGTATTGTAGTAGGTTCAAAATATCAAGGTTTTGGATATATCAGTATAAGGAATTCACAGGTACAGATAAAAAGGGGACAAAATTCGACAAAAATGGATTCCTTAAATCCTTTACAATTCTTCAACTTACTTTTCTTCATCCTCATCTGTTGGTAATTTGTATGCTTCTTTTGATTTTCCTCCACCTCCGCCATCTTCATCGCTGTTTGGAATTTCATTTATCAAATATATTCGGACAGGGTATTTAAAATGCGTACCTTGCCATTAAGCTACTAGCGTGTTGCATTTCAAAAATAGCATCTAAAAACATATTTAAACATTTAAAGGGCTTCAAAATAGGTAATCCAATTTCTTACCCTCGCAGAAATTGACAAAAGATTCAAGCTTTTCTTTGTCGCCACCTTCAGTCACAACAAAATAGAAGAATGCTTTCTTTGATTCCCTAATTTGTGGTTTCTCCCATTGCTCGATATTCGACTCTTTAATCTCAAAGTAGACTCGTTCAATTTTGTGGCTTCCTCCTAAAATCTCAATCCTTCCCAAGAAAGGCTCAAAGTAATTGAGGACACTCCCTGCCGTTTCTAAGAATCTCGCCAACCTACCATTTGTATGAATATGGTTTTATTTATTTTTTATAATTTCTTTATAATTTACCTCGGTTCATTTGGCATATGTTCTGAAAGATTAGTTAGTAATACAGCCAAATTGAATCCGATTTCTTCAGAGGGCTCGTGAAATCTAAAATTAATGTTCATTTTTCGAATTAAAGATAGATAGTATTTAATTTTATCGTAAGATTAATCAAGCCTACAATTATAGCGTTTCTCGGATTAAAATATATTTTATTTACCTATCGGTGAATTCTACATAATCGATTTTCCCCTCAACCTAAAGATATACATACGAGCATAAAATTTCAGATATTTTTTGTACAGAGTATTAGGAGAAAGATAAATTATTACTTACATTGGTATCAGTGCAGTTGAGGATAAATTCAATCTCCTCTCTAAAATAGCAAATTAAATATATTTCTTCTTATGCAAACCAATTAGGAATATTAATTGGTCAAATCAAGTATACTTTGAATAGTTTTTGCTGGCTTCCATTTTATCCTTAAAGTCCTTAGGTGAAACCGTTCCATCCGCCGCCACTTCCTAATTCGCATAAAAATTAAAAGTAAAATTCATTGAATTCAAAATATCTATTGATTTTTTCCAATGATAAAATACAAAAAAATTTGCAAAATGAACAATTGATGCTAAATGCAATAGGAAAAGCTGCAGCTTTGTTATTCGTGCAAAAGAGTGTGCAAAGAACCTGGAAGGCTGGAGCAGAAGTGAGATCCGAGAGTTTTAAGAACATGTCAAAATAACGAAGAATAATCTAGAGGGGAGAAATGAGAAAGTGCAAAATAATAAAAAATATAAATAAAAGTAATTGGAATTGGATAGAATATACGGATATGTATTATTAGATTACATAAATCAGGAAAAATATGTATTTAAATTTTAAATGGAATTCATATACGAGTATAGAGATGTTTTCGATAGGGGAAATTTGTGAAAGCTTTAACAGATTTTTGAGGGCGAAAGTGCGAAATCAAAATGAGATAAAGATTTGTACAGGATATTGAATGAGATTTCTTTCTCTAAATTGATGAGCAATGCAGACAAAAATTATAAAATAGAGTATTGTAGGTACAATCTTGCATAGCAGAGCATGAAAAATGATAAATTGTATTTGATTTTGAAGAAATACCCGAAAACTAGCCGTAGAAGTCATTGCCTTTAACCTCAAGAATAATTTGAAATATCTGAGAATTTTCTGTTGGGGAAATTCAGATTATGTGAGCGTGTAAAAAGTTTAACATTTGGGAGATTAAAAAGTTTTTTAAATTGAATGTATAATTTAATGTATATTTCACAGTGTATTGTCTAAATTAGATATTATATGAATTTTCTGCTTACCTCAACATTAGAAGCAGATTCGACCAAAGTGTCAACCATTTGCTTTCCAATTGTTCCATTCATAACATTTCCTAATTAATATGCCGGATTATTTATATTGAATCTAGATTAGTGAATCCTTTAAAATATACCTTCAAGCATGGAGAGCATCATAATAACCATATCCTTTTGTAAATTTAAAAGCTCTTTGAGTAATTCGACTTGGCTCGAATTCTTGGACAATTTGGGTTGCAAATGAGCAAAGAGAAAGAGGAAACCAGCAATCTAAAGTGAAATATTTGAAGAGATTTGAAGAGATTATAATATATACTCGTACTAAATTCTAATTCTTATCTAAAAATATGTGTAGACTTACTGCATCCCATAACCTTTATAAGCACGAATGCAATTAAATGTTAATACAAAAAATTCAATTACTCTGAATTTTAATTAATAAATACCTAGAATGAGCCAAGGCTTGTTGATTTTGTGTGCATGGACCTTGAATAACTTCAGTGAGGGTATTAAAAACTTGGCTGGCCACTCCAATTGCTTTTTTATATAAGTAATTCATATTAGATACGAGTAATTCATGATCGCTTCTCCTAAAGATATATTATGATACCTTTGAGAAAGTTAACTTTTCCTGCTGGATCAATCATCTCTTTACTGGGGAATAATGAGAAATATTATAATTATATGTATTAGATATGAGTACACATATCAATTCTCAATTAATTTCAATGAGCCCTTTCATTTCCAAACTAATTACCTCGAATAATGCCAGTAAAAGTCCATAATAGATTCCTAAATTCGGAATTAATGAGATAAAATTATTCCCCTACAAAAAAGCCTTAATTGGATGGACTCACCTGTAATCTCAAGAGGTAATCAACTGTACAAATGACTAGATTCACCGTTGTCGTATTCCCTGCTTGAGTTCTCAAAAATTGTTGCCATTCTGAATAAAAGAGAAAGCGGAGAAAGTTTTGAAAATGTTAGTATACGGCGCATCTAAAAATTTACCGAGATTGTGACCCTCACTAGTTAGTTGGATAAATCTAAAAAGTGTGCACGTAAATTCTGCATCATGCATATTCTTTTCTCCAGCAGCACCTAAGTAAATTCAAAATTATTAGACCCATTTAATAGTTTATATTAAGGATAAATAAATACCCTCTGCTCCGACGCCCAATCCCTCTGCTTTGGTATTCCTTTCAAAGGCGTCCAAATCCAAAACGGAACAGGAATTCATTAGGCCTGCAATTGAGGTGAAGAATCCAACTTCTTTCTTCTCTTTCAAGTGATTCAACATGCTCTGAGAAAGGTCAAGAAAATTTTTATATATTTCAATATAATAGTTGAGTTAAGAATCTTTACCATTTGGACATCAATGTTGCCTCCTCTCAAAATGGAAATCCCAAGCTCAAGAGTTTTCATAACCATCTCATTATTCTCCCCATTTGAAGCGGAAATATGTAAAAGAACCATTTCAGCGACGCCTTTATAAAATAATTTATGAAAATATGATAAAATTTGATTTTTACATGATTCTCACCCCTGCTTGCAAGTCTTGATTGATGGAATAAAAGTTTTTGTTTTTCAATTTCTTGCTCCTATTTAAAAAAAATATACGTAAAATATTTAGGTGAAAGCTGGTGAAAGTTTTTATGGGGTGAAAGTCCAAAAATTTATTTTAAAAAGTATTAGTACCATTAGAGTATTCATAGAACGCAGCTTTGTTAGTAAATTATTAATTAGTTAATTTTGGAATTAGGACTTCCAATTATCAGAATACAGATATTCTTTGATTAAATTACATGAATTGAAGCTCCTCCTTCTCCTTCTTCACCCTCTTCACCCCCTTCCTCTTCACCCCCTTCCTCTTCTTCCTGTCCACAAGATTTACTCAATGTTTCGGCGTATGAGAGATACAAGGGTTCCTCTTGAAGGGCTCCACTTCGTTCTGTCATTGCTCCTCGGCAGAATGTAGTTACGAGTTGAGTTAATGGATCTATGAAAGATTGAGAAATCTTATTAATACTCGCGAGTGTCCCTCAATCCCTCTATAATCTTACCAGGCTTTCCTTCCTCTTCTTCATCCTCTTTCTTTTTAAGCTCAGCTTCCTCAAATGTTTGCTAAAATCATGCGAACACTTATTTAGATTTCAGTTAATTGGGAAAAACAAACCGTGAGATGCTCAATCATAATCTCTTGACCTCCATTATCGTCAGAGAGCCAAAGTTCTCGATAGGTTCGAAGGAATATATTGATAGCCCGATGCCTAAAATATTTGCGGAATTAGAAATTCTAATGATATTTGGACATCATTCAATTTATTAATTTGTTAAAAACAAAATGAAATATCCACACATGTTAAATTCACACAATCAAATTAAGTGGATTTTAAAAAGTCATTTATAGGACTATATGGCATTTTCTGTAAAATGAGATTAAGGATTAGATGACCATTTAATTTACCTGGTTAAAGTGAAGAATTTCTGTCCAATTATGCAAGAGAGCACCAGCTTTTTTCTAGCCGCAGAAAGTAGCTTTCTCCAAATACTTTTCTTTGGAGGCAATGATGTCTAAGGATAAGTGAGGTTAGGCAAGCGTTAATTCTTTTTTTTCTATTATAAAAATACTATTCTAATAAAATGTATTAAATATGTAAATGTATCATAGTATGATTATTTGTTGAAGCTTTTTGAAATACATATGATGATAAGTTGATGGCTATGAGTTATTGTAGGAGTTTACCTACCTATTTAAAGATTATAGCCTTATATAAAGATCACAAATTATTTTGGAAACATGCAGTTAATAAGGGGTTCATGCATCAAGACCATGCGAATTAAATTCAAGTGCAAAAAAATAATCAAATCAGAAGAATTAACCAAATAAATATACCTTGGAAGGGAGTTTATAGATTTCATTTGGAAGCAGGCAATGACGGCTAAATGGATTTACTTTAAATTGTAGGAAATTGAACTTTATCTAGGCTTAGAACGTACCCTTCTTTCTTCCTCCGGATACCACACTGCGATAAAGCGCCTTTCGATTGTGCTTGAGGGTGGTCAATCTTGTGGGACAAAATTAAGAGGAGAATTTTCAATCAAAAAAAATTATGATAAAACAAAAGGAATGGTTTGAAGAAATAATAGGTCTAGGGCACAATATTATAAACAAATAAAGTGATTCCAAAGATCAAAAAGCATTTGATCTTTTCGTCCATTCAATTTGTGGAAGTCAAGTGCTATTTACAACATTGCAGTATTATTATATTTGATCTTATGATTCATGAGTGGGAAATTTTATATGATTGAACTTTGGGTTTTTTAGTGTTCATTTGTCCAGTGAATATACCCTAAAAGGCTTAAACCTAATAGTAAGATACTCTACCTACTGATACAATAGATATCGCATTTTAATAAAGTAATTTACCATATGCAGTCCATATAGAACTTTAGCCATGTCTACAATCCTGTTATGAGAAAAAATGTCATATCACAACCCTTTTTTTAACTATTTAAACAAACCTTGAAACTAATTCTTCCAAAAGTTGCTGCTTATTCACCGTTTCTTTCCCCTTGCCATTCTCTTCATCAACAACCTGCTTTTTACTCCCCAATTTAGAGTAAAGATGATGCTGCCAACTGTTAGCTATCATATTAAAAAAATCAATTTAAAATTTTTTAAAGATATTAATCCTATACCATCAGATTGATCAATCTTATCAGGAAGCGTCAATTGATTTCGTGTAAAGTCAATAATTTCCGTATCTTGCATCTTCTTTAAAAATCTATCTTTGCAATGTTGTACCAACTCTTGTTCTCTTCCTGCGAATAAATTCAATCCAACCGGAAGTAGCCTTTTCAAACATGCCACCATCAAGCTAGACGCCAACTCTTTATCCTTATCCCGCTTCTTATCTCGAGTCCTTTTCTTTTTCTTAATCTTACCACCAGTTTGATTAACAGACGCTTCGGAAAGAACTGCACGCCTTGAGGAACTTGGCATAATTAAAGCCATATTATCAATTTCATTTGCAGATATAAAGTTGGTCTCTTCCTTTTTAAAGAATTGAGATTTTGACCAAATGTTGAATATTTCTGCGACATGTTTATACAAATGTTCTGCCTCCTTTGTATTCTCTTTTAGCCAATGATTCCTTTGAAGATCCACATATTTGATAAGGAGCGGATAAAATGCATAAATATCTCGTACAAGGAGCTGCCATTCTTCCTGAATTTGACCTTCAACCTGCGAGGTATCATCCGTTGAGGATTTGAGAAATCCTTTAAGGGAATCCTCTTTATGGAATAGGATATCCGTTCTTTTTCGCACACGTTCAGCTAGTGGTAAGAATACATCTTTGAGAAGTTCTTCCGAAGAATTTATAATAATTTGTCCAGTGTATGCAGCAATCCGTGTCATCCAAAGAGCAGATTCATTTCCAATATTATTTTTGATTAAATTCAACACATTTTTCAGAATTTTATTCATATGCTCGCTTGTGATCCCAGTTGGAAGAGATTCAGGGGCTACTGTATTATTATCTGGTCCTTGAGCCCACCAAAATGGGAGATATGAGCATAACATTGGAAGGATAATGTCAATAACTTGTGGTGCTTCATTATAAGTTTTTCCAGACTCTACGAATTGATTCACTTCGAGAATGATTTGATCAAGAGCCGGTATATTTGATACGAGTCGAGCTGTTAGGTCTTGGCCATCGGATCCGGGTCCACTGTCAGATAGTTTATGATGCAAAGAGTAAGAATTATTCTTACAAAGATGGGGCTCTAAAAATGCTACGGGGAAAGTCGAGGCGAAGGCACCCAGACATGATCCAACTGAAGGTCTATATCGCTCCAATTCAATCCTAATGTATTTCCTATTTTTAGAAAGTGAAGTATCCGTTCCGAGTAGATATAAATTATTGAGCATTTTATAAGAAGCTGATTGAAGATCATTGAGAATTAAATCATTCCCATATTCATAAGCGGCCAAATGATCAAATAGAGCGGTGACGACGGGAAGAACTGCTGTATTAACATAATTAAGAGAAGTAGAAGTTTTTAAATGAGTCCCTCGGATTTGTGGATATTTTCCTTCTTGAAGATTCGTAATTAGGACACTTAAATCCTCCGCAGAGCTATTGAAGAAAGTTAACATTGAAGAACGGATAAACTCTGGACAGAGTTTTGTAATTGTTCTCGCATCAAACGCCTTTATGAGAACTTGAAGGCATTTTACAGTGATTTTGATGTCACTACCAAATGAAGTAAATTTAGCTCGTAGGAGTGATGCTAGCCTACAAAATAGGGTTGCAACCATTTCTTTTTCCTTAAGAGACGCTGCCCCCGAAGTTACATTCGCAGTTGCTACTGCAATGAAATAATTCTTTTGGGTTGTAAAATATTTCTCCATTAGTGGCATTGCGACCTTTGTGAAGAATTTGACATCTCGAGAGGTATTCTTGAAGCTATTCCTCCGACTGTAATTTGTAGAAGGTTTAAACATTTTCATATTGATTGCCGCTATATCCAAATAATGTAGTAATTTTTCAAGCAAGCTATATGCAAATCTTCGCTCAATGTCTGAAGCTGCCTTTTGAGCGAGGTCTGTAGATCCATGTTGGTTTTTATCAATCCTCCTTAATTTATACCCTTGAAATTGGATGTACTTCAGAAGCTCTTGACACCGCTCCCTATCCTTTTTCTTCTCCTTTTCCGTAAGGAGATCATAGGGAACCATTAGGGTATGCGGACTTCCTCCAGTCGCTTCAATCTCTTCCTTTTTCTTTTTTGCCCAAATATCATGTGCATTTTCAGCGAGCCTTTCTGTCATATTCTGCATTTCTCTGCTCAGGGTTAGATTGGACATGTCAACAGGGCGAGGAGAATACTTGTCACCACCAAGACTCGCCTTTGAACTCCTCCTCTGACTTGATCTATTCATTGAAGCCATATCCGCTTCACTTTGCTCAATATCCCAATTCATTGCGAGAAGTGCCTTTAATGCCTCTCGGACAGGCTCCTTGTAACGCTCTTTCTCATACTCGGAGAGCCGAGAATATGGCTTTAGTCTTGGATGAATTTTTTCAGACCAATTATAAGGTTCTCCCAAGTGCCATCCATTCTCAATCTTTCGAGCTGACCAAGCATCATGAAAGTGTTCAGAGAATTTATTCACAAGATTGTTTATATCCGCAGTCACTTGTACGCTAGATATGCAAAAAAATGTAATTTTGTGAATCAGAATTTGATAGCTAAAATTACTTTCGAGTATCAATTGGTTGAGGGCAATAGGGTCCATCGTCAGAACCGGATTTAAAGAGTTCATCTTCCTATTAATTGAATGAAATGGTTTGTAAATTGAGGAATTTCATGAATCATTTCTAACCATTCCTGTAGATAAACTGTAGTCTGGAGGAAGAGCACACCCAATTGCACTCAAGCATGGGAGTGCTTTTGCGAAGAGATCAGGATCATATTCCTATTAGTTAAAGGATTTTCAATATCAGTGTTTATATTAATACATTGATTTTGCCATACCATTTTTGAAAGTGAATCAAAAATATTGCTAAAGAGCATCATTGTTAACCGCTTCTCCTCTTCACTTGCAATCCCGTAACTTCCTTGCCCAATTGTAGAGCAATAATATTTACCACATCTTTCGTAATGTAGTGTCAAGAGCTATAATTGGTGATTCAAATTAAAAATTTTGATTTGAATATACGTATATAGAGTTTTAAATTTACTCTCAATGCAACTGTTGAATATTCTGAGAGTTTGGATACGTCAACAGTGAGTTTCCTCAAAAGCTTCAAAAGCATATTTGGCTGCATTTGGCTTGTGAGGGCAACTAAGAAATCCGAGACTGATTCACGCTGTCCTTTGGTTAGCATTTTATTTTTGGAGAGTCTGTACACCTATAAAATTTTTATAATCTTAAATTTTATCAAAAAATAAATATGGAGTTTACGCTAGAGTCATTGCCAAATAATTAATTTGATTATTTTAAAATTTCATGAATTGCATGAATTTCATTAATTGCATTCAATTAATACCGTATGAAGTGTGGCATCAAGAAGAGGTGCATAATTGTCTGCTTCCGCATAAAATTTCGAATGGGAAATTAAAAGTGGAAGAATGGAATTCCCAATATATCTGTTAAGAGCCAATCCCATATCAGATTCCCCTCCATCTTGCTAAAATTTAAAATCATTCTTTGAATTTGACTAATTTAATTCATTTTTTTAAAATAGGGATTTACCACAACAATGCAAGCAGCTCGGAGATCTGGTAAAAAGCCTTCTTCCAGGATACGGAAAAATAATTCACTCTCTTCAATCCCGTATACTCGCTCAAGGAAGAGAACAATGCTTTGCTTGTGATTGGGTATTAATCCTGAATTAAATATTGGTACAAGTTTAATTTACTGATATGTACGGATATATTCATATCAGTACCTGGTGGCATATCGCTCTTTGGACCTTCTCCTTCTTCTCCAGTAACTCTGGGCTGTAAAGTAAATCTCAGGCTCAAAGCTCCAGTTAAATCTTCAAGAGGAACAAGGGATCTCAAGATAGCCCTGGCTCTTAGCGATTCATTTTTCCCCTATATGAATTAGTTTGTGATGAATATCATAATATGAATTAATCATTAATTTAACCTGAGCTATAACTGAAGAATCTGGAGCACATCGCCCCATCAAATCAACGAGAGTGCAATAAAATGCAAGAATAGCAGCTCCTGTATCAATGTAATCTTCATCATCATCTCCTGCTGGCATTGGATGGTCGAAATTGTCGGAAATCATATGTCCATTCCTTTGAGCTGCTATTCTATCTGACATCTACATATAAATTGGAGAAAGTGAATGAAAATATTTTATATTAAATCTAAGAATACCTTATTTGCATCAACGATTGATTTGAGAAGTCCATCACCTTCACCCCTTAGGGCAGGCCCAAGGCACTCTGGCCTCCGGATGAGTAGTCGAATGACTAGATTGGCGTTCTCTTCTACAGATTCTCCGCTCACCCAAACACAGAATCGGAGAAAGTCGAGATATCTTTCCCCCTCAACTGGATCCCAGCCTAGGTCAGGATATCCCTTTTCGACGAGTTCCGAATTTGATTGGAGTCCACAACGGGAGAGATATACGGCGATTTTTTCAAGTAAATGTTCCCTAAGAAGAGATTAAATTAAAATAAGTTCCAGTTTGCAAAAGGAAATCTACCTCAGAGCTAATGCTAGCTCTGTATTATCCATAAGAGAAGAATAAGCGACATCCAGAGGTGTGCTTCCTCTGAGGGAAGGTCTCGCTAGAAGAATATTGCTGTGTTCCAATAGGAATCCTAAATGCTCAAACATTGCCTTTTGATTCTGTCGAGAAGTTCGGCAGAAATAGCAAAGAAAGCGACAACAACCAACCACCATTTCATGGGAAGTATCCTATTATAAATTTTAAATTTTAAAAAATGCACAAAGAGATTTCTTAGATTTTATAAGTTATACTTTCTCTTTTGCCACTTGTTCTCCCTCTTGACTTGTTTGACCCTGCTGAGCTTCGGATTTAGCTTGTGCTCTTCCTAATGTATTCATCATAAGCGCCATAACGTTCTCATGAACTCTCAAAATCCGAATTAAGTCAGGGTGTTGGAAAAAGACGTGATTATTTACCAAATCCCTTTGAAATAAATAAAAATTTAATTTTAGGGCATGCGATAATACCGATATAATATAATCGCTCTACCACAAAAGGATTCTCATTACAGTCTCTTCCTCTTGAGACATTTGTACTGGAAGCAAAGCCCTTATTTTGCTCAATCCAACCCACATTGCATTTATATGATCTGTTGTAGCATTGCTCAAAACATAGGTCTTTTCCAGACATCTTATTATCTCCCCCACGGTATCGTATTGTCGCAAAAGGAGCCTGTAAATTAAAGATTTAAAAATCTTAATATTTAATGCATGTTTTCCCATACCCAAACATCTCTCGGACAAGCTCAGGAGATTCAAAATGAGATTCTTTTGCCCAACGCACGATTGTTCGCTTCAAAACCATTCGGAAGATTTCTAATAGAAAAAACGAAATTTTTATATGACAGATGCAAGAATTTCCGCCATAAATTACGATCGTCGATACCTTCTGGAAGTTTCTCCTTTGGAGGTTCTTCGACGACTGGAGGTCCAGGAGGTTCCAATTTCTTCACAATGTTGAGCATGTTAACAACTTTTGTCACGACCCCCACTTTCCCCTCTTCTGATGCCCCTTCATCAGCTTCTTCCTCTTGCAATGCATCAAGAGAAAGCTTTTCCATAAAACCTTCATGGAATTCAGTTAGGGTTGATCTCAGATCCTCGCCACATGGGCAATTCTCCTTGTCATCTTCCTCCAAATTTTTAAAGCTCAATATTGCATTCATCTGCTCAATTGGAGGACATCTGAATTCGCGAGTTTTCTTTGCCGCTGGATAAAAATATCATTAAATTCAAGTTAAATATTCCGTTTAGATACGAGTTGGTGTTTCAGGCTTTCAGCTTAAATTGAATATGTATTCTTATTACAATACCTACTGCTGAAGGCAAATCTGATTGCTTAATTTCAACATATCTCCTCAATTGATCCTAGGATTAGAACGCAAATTTAGAGCATATATCTTTTGGAATTTGCATAATTAGGCACCGATTGTATTTCTCCAATATAATCATGTCCAAACGCTACAATTGATTCAATCCTATGTCTGATTTGGACTGAAAATATTAAGATTGCACAATTAGAAAAAACTGATACAAATATTGAGGAATATTTGATATTACTGTCATTTATATGATTAAGCAAGTAGCACAATTGAAGCTTGACTCCCTCTGCGACTTCCATTTGGAGTAGCCCTTTACGATGATCCTCTCCATCATCTTCTTGAGGAAATCTTTGATAGGAAAATATTTGAGCTAAATACAAAAAAATATTTTATAATCAATTAGGATTAAAATTTAATTTGAAGTGAAATATTACCAAATTCTCTTTCGGGATCCCATGTAGCAGGATCAATCAGAATAAGGAGTCGCATCAGCTCTTCATCCCGTATAATTCCCACAAGAAGTAATTTATCCACAAGTTTTAACAAAGGCCTGTGTTTGCATAATTAATTTATGAAAATAAATGGTCTTTGAACGATAATATCTTACACAAAGAGATTTTCATTTGACCCTCCAATTGGACTAGAATGAAATATATTTAAAAAATTAAATAGATTTTATTTTACGATTAATACATATTGATTTTTTAGAGCATACTCTCGAATATGAACTTGATTAATCCGAACCGCTTCCTCAAGGGATTCCATTACAAAATCCTTAATAATTTCAAGGGGAAATGCAGGACTACTCAGATATCGGATATCTTCAACTTTCTCACTAAAAATTTCAATGCATTATATCATTTTATAATCTAGCAAATTAAATATCCATACTCAATTTCAGTCATAGTCATTTGTGGGCGAAGAGAATTTGTTGTAACTGATCTAATGCTATGCCGCATAGCTTCATCTTCATAAAGCTCTTTAAGCTCGGGTGTAAGTGGTATAATAAACTCTGTGTATTTTAGAAATATTTTTAGGTTTAAGAGGGGAAGAAGGAATAAATTGAAAAAAACCATACCGTTCTTGCAAACCTCCCTGGGGAAATTAGATAGAAACATTTTCATTAAAATACCATTGCTTTCTCTATATACGAGTACTTGTACGAGTATTATTACATGGTTGTAGAAAATGACTCCAAATGTAATGCTATTAGAAGATCGTAGAATCCTTGTCTCAATGGACCTGACATATACTCAGATTGAGTTGCGTAAAGCAGCTGCCTCTGATCAAACATATGAACAGAGAGAATGTGCTGCTCGGAAATTGGATTGAAAACAAAGGGCCGCATATAGAGTCAAGGTATGATAATGAAAGCTACATATATGAACAAAATGTTATTAGAAAATTTTAGGCAATTAAATTCCCATTTAAAACCTTTGTAGCTTCTCCATCTCTTTAATCTCCAGAATATCAATACTACGATCCTCCTCCGGGAAATGGAGAGCGAGCATTGAAACAGGGTCCTCTGAAAGGGTGGACCAACCTCTCAATTCGGAGAGTTTGAGAGCATGAATTCTTAAAGAATTATTTGGAACTCGAGCCCATTGGTGAGGTTTAAGAGCTTGCACTTTAAGCCTTGGTGGGAACTAGAAATATTTTTATGTAATTTTCTTGACATCAAACATTTTAAATTTACTTGGGGCTGGAAATGTTTGTCCGAATTTTGCAAAACAGCAGCTGAGAGAGGAAGGGTAGTCGGAGTTCGGCCCAGTTCAAATTGAAGGATGTCTTTGGAAGTCGCTTCAACAAATACAGCCGGGAATAATTTTGTACCAGGCTCCATCTGGCACAAATTAATCAAGTTGCATTTAAAATATATGGAAAATTGTAAAAAGAAACCTTAAATTGAAACTTGGTTGGCTTTCCCTCGCATGTAAAATTTACATATCCCGTAGCCGTATCCACAAAGCATCCAATAAACATTCCTGGTTTAAAGAATATCAATGTACTATGAAGCATTTTTTTTTGTAAATTACAAGTATTTATATCGTACCTTGTGAAGGCCCTTTTCCAGAAGCATCTTGTGATACTTGATTGAATAAATCATCTGCCCTTATCATATAACAACTGTTCCTTTCAATGCTACTGTTTTTAGAAAAAATCACCCATTTATTAAAATATCCTAAAACATTTTGATTGATTTCATTTACTTTTCAAACTCTGCATCAAATTCATCAATACTAGCAATCGTCACCCTTCGAAACTTTTCCTGAGCGAAAGATTTACTGTGAAAGTGGTATTGCGTAGTCACCCATCCCACATAACATTTCTCCGGATCCTGTCCCGGAAAGATTCGCATTCCAAAAAAGTATTCATTCATAAGTTTGAGGCATTCCGCGTCAAAAAGCTCCGGCTCGACTTCAGCTTCTTCATCGCTAAAGCCAGGTGAAGTTGGTGTCGTTGGTGAATGCGGTGAATGAATGCCTTTACCAGTTCTTTCTGGAACTGCGGGTGGGACAACTTTTAAATTGCTCTAAATTGAAAAAAGAATTTTAAAAACATTCTTTTGAATTAAACTATAGTAGGTACCTGAGATAAGCGAACATCAACATCTCGCACGGAAAGTAAATTCCCCATCTCCGGCTCAGGAGTTTGACCTTTGCCCTCTTCCTTTCCTTTCCGAGAGAAAAACCTATAGGGAATTGAATCAATTATCTTTTGGGATAAATATAGCATTCCAAATAGGATGCCAAAAAACAAAATATGCAAAGCATTTTCCTATCCATAAAAATGCGTTAGTGAACTTGGATGAATTAAGCTTTATTAAGCTTTAATATGCAACTAATTTGTACGATTCAGTCCTCGAGTTTTATGGACAGGAAAATGGCACAAAAAGAAAAAGCTGAAAAGAACAGAGTATTTTGTATTTACCGTGAAGCATATTCTTTTCCAAATTCGGTGAGTTCGTCAATTGAGTACATGCTAGTCAGACTATCCGAGTTATTGAAAGCATTTGTTAGTAGGAATTTTTATGAAATCAACATTGATAAAAAATTAACTACTCGTATATCTACCGTAAAAAAAGTGTCTACTTACTCATAACTGAAATTGTGGAGAAAAAAACATGAAAAATAAACTATTAAAACAACATCTAAGCTAATGAAAAAATCGATACATAAAAAAGGGAAAAACCAATCAACAAATAATATGAAATTATAATTTAAAAACATTGTCTATTCGAACCTAAATGGGGATCTCCCCCTCGTCTTTTTCTTATCATCTTTCGACTCATGGTCAGGTGTAGACTGTCTGTCGCTTAGTCGGTCTTGAGTCTCCATTGCTCCGTTAAGAAGCTGTCGGTTAACCGACCCTCCTCGCTCTGGCTTAGATGGAGTACCCTTCTTTCCCTTTTTGCTTCGACTTGTAGGAGAAAGCATTCCTTCATCTGATTCGACACCATCCTCAGAATATCCTCTTTGGAGCTCTATTATCAGAGTAAGGGGTGCAATTGAGAACTATGAAAACTTATGTAATTAATTCACCTTTTATATCATTCATTGTGAATCCGGATTTTAACATTGACTGCTCAAGTCTATTGCCCCGAGAAAGGCGGTTTTGAGACTTGAGACGATGTTGACGCATTCTAATCTCTTGCCATCGCCTAGCCTTTTCATCCTCGCTATATTAAAGTTAATTGATGCACTTTATTCAAAATGAAATTAGCGTAAGCTTACTCGATAAACTCGTCTTGGCATATAACTGGAAGAGAAAGTCGGAGAAACTCCCAGTTTGCTTTCTCCATCGTCTCAAATGTCTTATGGCTAATTCCTAATTAATAGAGATTTGATTTCCAATTCCAAATGTTTATAATCCCATTTCTTACTCAAACATGGAGGGGTATCAGATCCTGCTGGCAATCTTGACACGTCAATATTAGATTCTTCAACTTCTTCATTGTTCTCGAAGATTGGCTGATCTTTTGTATACCAAAATGATAAGGGCCGATTCATGTTCCTATTAATTGAAATGATTTAAATTTCCAAGCATATCAGGAATTGTATATTTAAAGATTGTATACACGCAGAATGGCTCATATCCTTCTTGCAATCCACAGGTTGTAAAGAATCTTCAAAAATTGTATCAAATTAACCCATGAATTTACAATATAAACTGTTAAATAATCCCACCTCAGTGCATTCACATCTTGGCCAAAAAATAGCTTGGCTCTTTGCCCACTTCCGAGAGTAATTGCTGGGACGAAAGCTTCACCAGTAACTTCAGTAAATGCCGTCTCTCCCCCCACTGAATCCATAAGTAATTCACCATTCATTGAGAAACCTGTAGAATTCATTTTGGAAATTTAATATGGCCCTTTCTTTTTATGGATGAGAGAGGATTAAAAGTTAATGTGCAATAAATATCAGTATAGTTGCATGCATAATAGGTAATACATATAAAAAAGATTATAGGAATTGTATAAAAAATTCACATATCAATTAGTAGTTGGAAATGCAAAAAACTTGATTTTTGGATTGTTAAACTGGATTTTGGTAAATATTCTTTTGCGTCTCTTGGCAGTTTAGAACTTGATGTATCGTACTAGGATGGTTTACTTTACTACTGTGTTATACTACGCTTAGCTCTAAATAGGATAAATGCCATCGAGTTTAACTTACTAATTGTTTTATCAATTAAATCAAGTAACACTCCGACAACATCTCCGACCTGCCATACTCTTCCGTATGTTTCCCCGGCCCCTCCGGATATTTTCTCTTCCTT
>JAAZTK010000853.1:0-16913 GCA_036507255.1 Megalothorax incertus
CCGTGGGAATTGTGCAAGATTTGATGGAGCTAAAGGATGGCTTTGGTCTGATACAAATTGTGGTGAAGCACTCAATTTTATTTGCCAACATGGACCACGAGGTTGTGGGCGCCCAGAACAGCCTCCAAATTCAACACTCCTCGCTACATCCCTTGATATTGGTGCAAGGATTGAACATCGGTGTGACTCGGGACATCTTCTCGTAGGCCCTGAAACTCGGACATGTCTTCCAAATGGATTTTATTCAGAATTTCCTCCAGTTTGTCGATGTAAGTTGAATTAAACCGCTCCATTTCCATTCATTTCTCCGTTAGGCCCATATAAACTGACTGTACAGCGTATAGTACGAGTATAGGTGCATGAAATACGCAATTTACAATTAGCAGATGGTCGTAGATCCCAGATCTTTCGGGCGATTAATCCTCCGAGTATATCACGCTGTATATTTCAAGATACCATCATCAAGCTCACGCTGAATATATCTCTTTGGGTCAGGGAACTGAAGAAATTGAGCACACTTGTACATACTTTAGAGTTATAGATGTGCATTGTGCAGGTATGTAGCTACAATATTTGTGCTGTCAGATCTTTGACGGGTAAAAAAATGCATCTCCCCGATGAGCTGTTAATTTGTGAATCTTACTATCGTACCTACTTTAATATAGCAGTATTCGAAGCCGAGTTTGCAAAAAGAGGAATGACTCGCAGATTTTGCACTTTGTCATACTCCTCCTCCTCCTCACGAGAGTCGAGTCTAAGAATAAGTACAATAGGATTACCCAAGAAGAAGAAGAAGAGTCATTAGCAGTACTCACCTCATTTTAAAAGACACATTTAGGGCCTATTTAGACTCTCGGAGGAAGGAGGAAGACATAAAACAATTACTTTTGCCGAGAATAATAAGGTCCTAGATAGACTTTTTTTTTGGCAGAAATAAACGAATGAGTGATTCCGTTGGGGGATCCCTAAATAGGGCTGTATTGTACTCGTGTCTCGTAGTACTACCTACTATTTAAATACCTGCATAATATCCAAATTTGTACGGTAGGATATTCCGAATAATTACAACAATGGAGAGAATAATTTAATAATTTAATTGGGGGGTGGGACTCGACAATGTACGATACAGCTTGAACTCTTGAATATTTATGAGGCTGACCATCATTACTGTTCATTGAATTGCGAGGAATTTCTTTAAGGGAGGGGTCTCGAGGTTTAATTTACGCGTTTTTGACATCCACTTGGCTTGGCTGGATGCATAACCTGTATCTTTTATGGCCATTTTCAGTCTTTTATTATTTTATTTCCGTAAATAAAGCTTCTTCTTTCCTTCCCCCCATATAGTCTTGGAGTGTGGACCACCTGCCCAAGTCCCGAATGGTCATTACACCCTGCTCAATAAGACGAGAGGATACCAGTCCATCGTGCGGTAAGAACCTCCGTATAATTTCATATCGAAAGAGCTTCAATTTTAATTCAAAATACAGGTACTCGTGCGATGAGGGACATGTCATGGTCGGCCGTAATGATTTAATGTGTGATATTGATCAAAAATGGAATGGACCACCACCTCGGTGTGAGCCTCTAGTTTGTCCAGAACCACCTCATATCATTTCCGGTTATTACAACATTGAGATGCTCAAGCAGAATGCATTTGTCGTAAATTATGAATGCAATCCTGGATTTACTTTGGTTGGTCCACCAAATCTGATATGTTCTGATGGAGTTTATGACCAACCACCTCCGGTATGCCGAGCAGCCGCTGTCAAGCCTGAATTGGTTACAAAAGGCACTACAGCTTCCACCCCTTGGAACCTACCTACCTCCTCAGCGTCTCCTCCAAGTCCTAGCCCTTCAGAGGGACCTTCTCCTACCTTTAACATCCCTGGAGGAGACCTCGACTACAAGAGTGGGTCTGGAGATCAACTAGATTATTATTCTGAATCAATTGGTGAGGATAATGGCCTGAATTATGGATCTATTGAACAAGTAGACGAGGAAAATTCAAAAACTACCACCGAGAAATTAGCAGATTTGGGGAAACATTCACCAAGTCTTACAACAAATGATTTAAATTATGATGCATCTAATATCATTCAAAAGAAACCAACACCAGTTGATTCCAGCTCAAAAATCCAGCATACAAAAGAGTCTGCCGTGGCTAGGCTTAATCTCGGTAAGAATTCCACAAAGAGATGACCTAGATATAATATATTGCAGCAATATTAGCATTGCCGCATGCAGAGTTGGGGGAGAAATGAGATTAATTGCAACTCCCCGAGGGTTGGGATGATTATCTCCGTGTTATGAAACGGGAATTGCTATTATTGGAATTCATAACATCTTTCTTATTATTATTCATTCAAGGGGGGATAATTGCGTTGGGAGTTTTCGGTGGATTCATTCTTCTCGCTGCCATTGTCACATCCATCGTACTCCTCATCAGAAGGTAAGTCTTTGATGCATTTCCTTGTCAGTTCAGGTTACGGATTACAAATACACATAATTATTCAAATTGGAATTGAAATGACATTGCGAGACAGTATTATATCATTGTCAAACTTGCCGACAAATTAAAATATTATCTTGAATGACATAATTTGACTAACCCTTTACTTTACTCCCAATCTTTGTACCTCGATCGTCTTCCAGCGAGGAGAAACGTGCTCTAAAAGAGACATACTCTCCTCCTCGACTGAGGAAGGGGCGGGTTGGAGTCAAAAAAAGGAAAGACCGAAGCGGAGAGGTCGAAGAAGTTGCTGATGGAGGTGAAGGCGGAGGTGGGAAGAATAATTCAAAGTTATTCACACTACTAGCCCTGCCATTCCCTGATCAAACCGTTGGCAGAAGGTATCTGGACTCACCTTCATGCCGGAAATGGGCTGGATACTTTTCAGAGCAGCCTCAATAACCATCCTCCGTCCTCCGCCTTAATACAAATTAAAAACCGAATGCCAAAATACAAACAAAGAGCCGAGTGCCATCATCATTTACCCAATGCCAGTCTGCTAATCTACATATAGGTACAAGTTGATCAGAGCACCCGCTGCTGCCGTATTGCAATTTGCAAAATTCGAGCACAACCTCCTAAATTTGCACAAGATTTGTGGTTTATACGAGTTAATACAAGGAGGAAGAATTTTGACACCCACACACAACAAAAGCACCGCTCATTTTTACCCTCGGCTACGACAATATGCCTCTCTCGAGGCTACCCACGGCTGTCAATAAATCACAATTCATAATTTCCCCCCTTTTTTACCCCCAGAGCTCTCCTGTTCCAATTGCACGCTCCTTGAGTCACCCATTTCACCCACACCAAAGCTTTCATCTAGTAATGATCCTAGTCCTACCAATGCAAATCTAATCCGAAATCGGCCCATAATAAAAAAAATTGCACAATCTCCCCCAAAAGAGACACGTATAGGGGCCCATAGGACTGGTTATGACGATCCCCACACCCATTAACAATGCAATGCGCACCCGTTCATGAAATTCATGAAATTATGAATTAGACGTACTAACGGTGACCAACGGTCATGTAATTGGGGGGTTAACTTGCGTGTTAATTACACGTAAAACCCACCAGAGTTGAAAAGGGTTGGACGAACGATACCATGACCTTAAGAGTTAATTAGCTACACGACAAGTTCAAATTCCTCGACACTCCTCAACCCTGTACAATTCATAAATTACATGTAAAAAGACACTTCCGACACTCGCTAGACGCTTAACTTTTATTAAATCGTTAATAAAAAAATCTAATGATTCATAAATGATTTTTTTCCAGGGGTCAGGTGAAGGGGAAACATGAGAGACATCGAGGCTCTCCAGATTCTCATACAATTACTTCAGTAGACTCTGGATCTGATGGAGGACTTGGTCGACTTTACCGTAGGGCATGGGATTCATTAGCTGCAACTGGACCTCCAACTACCTCCACTACAATCACTGATAAACGCCGACCTATGAAGGATACTCTGGATTTTAGGTCAAGGATGGGTTCTTCAATTGAAGGGTTACGTGATGATGGTGAGATATTTGTCCAGGATGCTCTACCAAGATCCAAGCATCATCATCACCATCATTCCTCATCCCATCATCATCATTCCGGAGGTGGCGGTGGAGAGTTGACCGGATCAGAGTGGGCAAGGTCTGTTCGAAGTCACAGGAGTCGATACTAAACGGAATTAAATCCATAATATTAAGCTGACGAGACTTTAATAATCATAATCAATTTATATACGATATTTTTACCTACTAAATAAGATAATATTACAAAAGAAATGACCATTCCATAATTAGATTTAGGTATTTTTACAATTGTAATTAATTAAATAGGACTTATAAAATAGTACTACTTAAGGATTACCTACTTAATTAATTAACGTATCAATGCACACACTCGACAATGCATAAAGATATAGTATACAATTGTTTGTGGCCGACTGACTCCCCCCAGAAAAAAATAGACACAAACTAGACCCTCATTTGACCCCCAAAAAAACTATTTCGAAAAATAAACATTTAAAAACCTTTAAAAAAGGCCCCAAAAGTGCCAAGTTGTCAAATATCAATTTCCCCATGTGTATTTTAAATGTTTTAAATGTATAATATTAATTGCTCATCCCTTGAAATCCCATCTAGTTTATATAAAAACCCTGATTTTTATTTTAAAACAGTTTGAAGAACCCTATAATATTAGTTAATGACCTCCTCCAAGTCTATAGTGTGTAATGAAGATATATATTTATTTTATACGATGATTCTCCCTTTGAAAAACCACCTCCTCCACCTCCTCCTCCTTAAGCTATCCTCTTTCTCGCGTAGTAGGGATTAGTTAATATAGATTTTAAAGCTTTTGGCAAATGCAGTAATAGGTTAGTGCAAACTTTAAAGATTTAATCCTTTTTCCCAAGTCGAGGCTAATCTCTTTTTTTGTATTAAATTCCTACTATTTGAAAGATGCGTTCACTTGTTAAGTGTTTATCGTAGATGTAAGCTGGGGCAAATCTCCGCATGGTTCTTTAGTGTTAAAATACAATCTACATTATCCGTAATACTGTATTGGATGAATTGTGTGTATGTGTGCGAATTACTCGATAGATAGATAGGTATACAACAAAGTAGGTCATTAAGTTTAATTATTGTACGTGTGCAAGGTGTGTGTGAATGTTTAAATTTAAAAGCTCTGTAGAGTTTAAGGGCAGCTTTGACGGATGGCTGAGTACGACTCTTGAGATTAGCTATACGAAGGTAGAAGTGCATTTCTCAATGTGATTTGTACATAAAATATCAGTATAGAGCCGTTAAGGTCGGATCGGGGCCCGAATATTAATGAATGTTATTTTTATAATGCTAAAACTGACCGCCATCATCATCTACTTCCTTTAATCCTCTCCTTTAAAGCCTACCCCTTAAAATATTGTATGTATAGTATTAGTGGGGAAAAGAACACGTGTTTAGATCATCAAAATAGATAAGAATTTATACATTTAATTGTACTTGTATCATATAAGTATTATAAAAATATAATATAAAGATGATGGATGAATAAAGAGAGATTTAAGATATATGGCCATACTTTATGAGTTCATTCGGCTCGGGATTTGCATATAATATTATTAAATTGAATTGAAAGCAGATGCAATATAAATATAAATGCAAAATTAGACAATCAATAACGGGATCCCGCATTCTTTATCAATCAAACTGCAACAGCCGAGCAGATCTTGAGATCTTGGCATTGGAATTTTGTATGGGATAGGTATATAATTGGCGAGGATGTTCAAATGACCAACCAAAAAGAGGCAGAGTTAATTACTCTCAAAAAGAACTACTAGGTACATTATATTCTATGAATTAGGGTTGGGCATTTTATAATAATCCTGTGTATAAATAGCATCAGATAGGGGAATTTCCTGAATGCGGAAGAGGATTTCAAATGTCACTTTTTAATAAGCAAGGATTGGACGATCAAACGGTGAGGATTAGGGACGCTTACAGCTCACAATTGACAGCCTGAATCTCTTATGGTTTATTTTAGACCTCAATTCAAGTTTTTAAGAAATCCGAAATTGTACAAAGGATTCTGCATCTGCTCCCATCCTCCCCTTAAGACCCTAAAAGAAATATGGTTAAAGTTCCGAGCCAGTAATTCGACAACTTTATTTGTAGATGTTCTTGTATTTTATTTAAATACTAGTATTGTACAATATAAGTGCAATACAAAGTACATGCAATTGCTTAAAATTCCAACCATTAAACTAAAATATTTAAGAGTAGGGATTATAAATTCTCGTAGGCAAAAAGTAGCACCAAAATAAGCAAATTCGCATTTTTGCCAATACAATTGCACGATAGATTATGATAGTTCGGATTTCGGTTTGCTTAATTAATATAATTACGAATTAATAGTAATTTGAACACCTTTTTTCAATTTGAGCTTAATAAATGCCATTTTGTGCATTAAACCTATTGATTAATGACTGATTTCACTGGAAAAGGCGCCGATTTTTCCGATAATTCCAAATCTTTCAATTTCTCTGTGAAATCCTTGTTATAATCCTCTCGGAGGGCGTGGGCAGATGCGATAACTTTGCTGAATAATTCCTAAAAATAAATTCCAGATATTAAAATCTTCATTTCAATTTTAAATAAATATTCCCTTACCTCAGCCCCTTGCTTATCAAGTATCCCAATGGCGGAGACGGGTGCTTTATTAATTTTGATAGATTTCCCAAGAATAAATCGAGATCCAGTGAATACTAGCTCCACTCCATTCTCCCTCCCTTTCCTTATAATTGAGCTTAACTTTTCATCAAGTCCACCCTCGACATCATTTGATTCAATATCTGTAGCTATTATAATCAGCTCAAGCTTCCCCAGATCCAAATAGCTTAGCACATCCTTCAGACCATTCACATATCTTCGCTTTGTACGGAATTTAATCGGATCCGAATGGTAAAGACGATCTTGGAATCGGTGTAGTTCTTTTAAAAGGTCACGAACTTGTCCAAAAAGCTCTTTTGAAGAGAACATATCGCAATATGGGCGGAATTTCCGGGAATGCATTGATTTTTTAACTTGTTCCATTAGATCTGAGGTATCACTTTCAAGTGGAGGTGGCTGGGAAGGTGTGGGAGGATTCTCCAGTGGAATGGAAGGAATAGAGGTGCTTGGGTCTTCAAATAGCTTCAAAATCTTGTCTTCTTCGGACTTTTCTTCAACAGTATTCGCAGGAATGCTTATTATAGGCTGATTTTTAATTAGAGAGTCAGCAGCATTTTTAGGGTATATCAGCATAGGTCCACCCATTTGAAATTCTATTATGTCTTCAGTCTCTGGCCCTATTTCCTCCTTATTTGAGCTCGTTGCAACCTCTTCTTTCGGAGTATCTTGGGCTTTCTTTCCTCCTGGAACTACCCAATTATCAATAATGACTTTACTAATCCTCTTTGCATTAAAATGATCCTTTTGAGCTTGATGTAACCCCTCTTGCCGTCGAGAAGCCCTTGAAAGTAGAATGGCGCGCTTTAATTTGGAGGGTTTTTTCTTTCGAGGAGTTTCTCGCATCTTTCCTCGATGAAATACATTAGGGCCTGAAGTATCGAGGATATTTCCAGGTGTAAAAGTGTCAACTTTGCGCGTAATCTCTAATTGCCGATGTGTTTTTGATTTGGGGATCTCATTTAGAGCTAGAGTTGTAATTAGAGGGCTTTGTTTCTGCTTGATGAGCTCATTAATATCAATTACGAGAGGATTCTTTGATTTATTGACTAGTCTCTTTCGAAGAGAGTTGTTTGAGAGCGGAGTTTCAAGGGGTTTTGCTGGTATTTCTCCCTGGGATTCAATCTGAAGTACTTCTGGTGGCTTTGCAAGCTCTGCGGAGGATTTTGTAGCCTTTGGAGAGCCCTTGGACTCATTTTTATTTGATCCAAGTTGAGGAAATTCAAAGGATTCGGGAGCAATTGACTTTGAAGCTTTGGAAGTTGATGGCTGAGGAGGAGGTGGTGGTGGTGGCTGTCTTTTGGGGACCTGGACACTCCCTCCTCTCATTATAGATAGCATTTCCGGTGTAATTAAATTAATGTGAGTATCCTTTGGCCCGTAAAGCTTTTTCAGAAATGTATCCTCCCTTTTCTTGACCCTTTGACCCTTGGAAAGTCTTTTCCGCTTCTTCTTAGCGGCTGTGAGAGCTCCTTCTTCTGAGGGCATTGCTGTAGATGAGGATGGCCCAGCAGTTGGTTCAGAACTCGGATGGTCCATGCTGAAGAGCAATTAAAAGTATTTAAAATTCTAAATACAAATTCCAAAGTTAATTAAATCAATCCGAATTAAATACCTGATTTTAAATGACGAGTTGGACAAGATCCAGCAGGCTATTCCAATTAGCTACAAAGTATTCCTCCAGTCCTATAAAATTGAAATAATTAAAGGAATTCTTAAAAAGATTTTAAAAATAAAAAGGAACCTACTTTAAATACGACAACTCAGGTAAATTTCACAAGTTGGTTAAATCTTACCTAAATTGCAACTTTATGAATAATTAAAGATGCCTACATTGTCCTCAACTTCCCCATTAATTTGACTGCTTAATTACCAACTTTAATTAATTTAATTGCAATAAAAACTAAGAAAAATTCAAAAAACTGACGAGATTTTGCAAGATTCAAATTTTTTTACCTCGTTCCTCACAAGTTTTAGGTAGGTTAAAAAATAACGATTTTTTGGAAAGTAAAATTCAAAAGCTTTTTTTATTTCAAAGTGACTTATTTCACAAACCATTTAATTAATTAATTAGCTCCTTAAACTAGCTATTAATTTGAGATTTAATTGACTTGAATTTTAAAGCGTTTAAAACTCCGTCCAATCTCTCCTTTGTTAACTCCAATCCAAATAGGTTGAGAATTTCTGCCATCGGTGGTCCTTTCTAAAATATAAAAAATATGCGTTAAACTACGTAGATTTATAGTATAATTAATTTAGAATGTCTACATACCTCAATTCCACATATAGACAGTCTTAGCCCTCTCATAAATGTATTAAACTTTAGATCATTCCTTTCTGCAAACTCCTTGAGAAATCCTACAATCCTCTCATTGTTATCCTCAATCGAACCTCCTTCAAACGCTTGCTCTGAATATTCTTGGATGAATTTTTCAAGGATCCTCGGTTCCGTTGAGTTACGTATTTTATCCAGACTTTCTTTTGATGGGATTGACCAAAGGTATGCAAAATCTGGATTAGTTAGAAGAGGTTCAAGGGAAGAGATTCGATTGGAAGACCATCGAATAATCTTTTCGAGATAATCATCAGAGAATTGTTGAGATTTAGTGTTCAAACGATGCCTTAAATCAGCCATTAATTCAGGTAGATTCCCTTCAATTCTTCTCTTGAGTTCAAGCTGGTTAAAACGTTCCAAAAGTTCCATGTCCAACTTTCCTGGATTTGTTCCAACTTTACCCAGGTCAAACTGAATAGAATTTGAAAGGTTTTAACTTTTTAGCATGACTTATATAGACTAAATATAATATAGAGGTTCCTACCAATTGGGAAAGTTCCTCCAAAGAATAAATCCTTGTAGCAGAATGATCTTCAAAACCTCCACCAACTTTTGTAACAAAATTAGCGAGGGCTAAAGGGTAGTAAGACCTTTCCCTATAGCTTCCCATTGTGATATCCCTTTGCCTTTTCGAAAGTTTAGTCCCATCTTTATTGATTATGAGTGGAAGATGTGCAAGTTTTGGAGGTTCCCAATTAAAAGCTCTGAAAAGTTAAAGATATGCATATTACGTACTCTAGGATAGGATCTTTTGATAAATTACATACTTGTAGAGGAGTAAATGTTTAGGAGCAGAGGATTGCCATTCAAATCCACGTAGAATGTGAGAAATACCCATGAAATGATCATCCACAACGTTAGCAAAATGATAGGTTGGGAATCCATCGGATTTAAGTAGGACTGGATCCCCTTCCAGTGTTTCTGGTGTCAAATTAAAGGTGATTTCACCATATACGAGATCCTGGAGGAGAATCTTCCCAGGATTCAACTTAAATCGAAGGCAATGTTTCTCTCCAGCAATCTTTTTCGACTTTACTTCCTCACGGGTCAAATTCCGACATTTATTATCATATTTGGGAGATTTCTCTTCTCCTAAGGGCATCCTTCCTAAGTAAATCTAATCGAGTCTCTGAACAAAAGCATTCGTAAGCTAAACCTTTGTCTACAAGTGGACCAATCTGTTCATGGTAAAGGTTGAGCCTTGAGGATTGGAAATAAGGGCCATGAGGAGAGTTTGGAGTACGTTGAGGGGATTCATCCGGGGTTAGGCCAAGCCAACAGAGATCTTCCTATAATATTTACCAATTAAAAATAATTTAAAAAAATGTTTAATTCGAATTTAGTAAAATACCTCAAGTTGTTCAGCAGCCTTAGGTTGAAGCCGGGTCTGATCCGTATCTTCAATCCTTAGGATGAAATTCCCATTATGTTTTTTTGCAAATAGGTAATTGATTAGTGCTGTTCGAAAGCCACCCAAATGGAGGAATCCTACCAAGAATAAATGATTAATTAACGCACAATTAGGTAAGTTTATTAAAAAATCTAGATAGAGATTAAAATGTTTTAGATTTTGCAAAAAAAGTTTAATGTTTTTCAATTTCGCGTATTAAAAAATGACATACCTGTAGGACTTGGAGCAAAGCGTGTCCTGATGAGGGAGGTCATGATGTCACTTAAATGTCAGCAGTTAATTAGCTAATTAATTTAAAAAACATGTCAAAAATTCGAAATCGAGCAAAACTAAAAATTCAAAAATTTGCTCGCGCCAAACCGGATTTTTCAACGATCAAAAGTCCACAAAATTCCTCGTCCTCGAATTTTGACCTTTTTTTTGTCCATTTGACATCGGCCAACAAAAGTGTTTATGTCAATTACACCCTGAGGAACTTTCCACCTGTCAAGTAAGTGCAATTTTTATTTGGGAGAGTAATTTCTTGCGGAATAGCCTCGGATTCAAAAAGGTATATTTTTGAATTTTAACAACTTGTTGATTTTAATTTAATTCAAATTAATTAATTAAAATTTTATGTTTAAAGAGCATCATCATCCGTATCTGCAAGTGACGTCCAAATAGAGCTAAAATTTCAATCAATTTAAATATGTCAACATCCTCTAATTCTGGGTCGGGGTCATCGTCAGGACCTTCAAGTTCAAATCAATCAACCTCATCAAGTAATAAAGAGAACAAGAGGGAGAGTAATTCAAGTAGTTCAATGATGTAAGTTTTGAAAGTCCTTTAATTTTGTTAATATTTAAGTGAATTAATAAACTTTTGTTTGCAGGAAATGGACCCTTGAAGATTTCGATATTGGACGACCTTTGGGGAAGGGCAAATTTGGGAATGTTTACCTCGCAAGGGAGAAAAAGTCAAAGTTTATTGTAGCCCTTAAGGTTCTATTTAAAAAGGAGCTCACTGCGGCCAATGTCGAGCACCAGTTGAGGAGAGAAATAGAAATTCAGGTAATTAACTAATTACATATAAATTATCTATATTTGCATTTTTAATTTGTTTGTTTCAGTCTCATCTTCGACATCCGAATATCCTTCGAATGTTTGGCTATTTTCATGATTCATCACGCGTTTATTTGATCCTTGAATATGCTCCTGGAGGAGAAATTTATAAATTACTGCAATCTGAACCTAATAAGAGATTTGATGAAATTAGGTACGATTTATTCAAATGAAAAAAATCTGAATACGATTCAAAGTGATTTAAATTGACATATGTTCCATTCGTTTTTCATAGGACTAAGAAATATATAGCCGAGCTCGCAGACGCCTTAATTTATTGTCATTCTCGCAAAGTTCTTCATCGTGATATTAAGCCTGAGAATTTGCTTTTAGGTTTAATCTCAAAATAGCATTTATCATATTCTATTTGACAATATCTATTTTTGCGATAGGAGCCAAAGGAGAGCTCAAGATTGCGGATTTTGGATGGTCAGTTCATGCTCCTGCTTCAAAGTACGATAAACAATACGTTTTAATCCGAATATTGCAACTTCTTAACTTTGTATTATAAAACATATTTAGACGAGAAACTGTTTGTGGTACCCTGGATTACCTCCCACCGGAAATGGTCGAGGGAAAGAGCCATGATCAAACTGCGGATATTTGGAGTCTTGGGATCCTCATGTATGAGTTCCTCGTGGGGAAACCACCATTTGAAACGCCTAGCTATAATGCAACATATGAGCAAATCACAAAATGCGCTTACTCGATCCCCTCCTTCATTTCTCCCCCTGCTCGAGATCTAATTTCAAAGGTACAGTTTGCCCAATTAAAGCCCAAATTATCTAATTATATGATCCTCCATACCTTGTGATTTTTCAGATTCTAGTAAAGAATCCAAAGGAAAGACTCCCGCTTCAACTCGTCCTCAAACACCCTTGGATTGTGACCAAATAATTTTGGCAATAATGATTCAAGACTGCCTATCTACAAGGAATTGGAGAATGGATGCAATTTTGTAAAGTGAAACTCGATTAGTATTTTTAAAAACGCTTAATTCACTAATTATTATATTGTATTTAATTCGCGCTAAATTAATGTTTTGCACTTCTATCAAGCCGAAATCATGTAAAGTATTATTCCTTAATCTTAACCTTTTCAAGTCCACGTTTTATTGCGAATTTGCGATCAAATCCCCATTTTTTTTACTTTTTTAATGCACCAAGAAGAAATGTAAAAGTGAGATAACTGAGCGAAAATAATTAGGTAATTAAAAATCCAATATAAAATTAATAATTCATAAAGTTTAATTCTCAAAGCATTTCATGAAATGTTCATTTCATTCCTGAAATCTAATTTGTAATTGTATGTGTTCTCGTAATAGTTACTTTGTTCAACTTCTAATTAATTAATATCTTATTACTCGTATATTCTAATCCTATTGCATGATAATTTATGACTTGAAACAAGTTGGATTAGGTAATATTAAGACTTGAAATTCATATTTAATTTTATTCCGATTTGTAATTTAACGACTCGACTTGTAATAATTTATTCACATTTTTATTAATTTATGGATCTTGGAAAGTTCATGTAATTTAAATTCAATTTACAATGGATTCCGAAATAAATGATTCAAAGATACAAAATGCAAATTGCCTACAAGATCTACAATAATTCTAGGTTCAGAAGTAGTACATTTGAAATTCTAAGCTAGTTTGAATAGGTTTTAAAAATTAAAATAAGTGAAACTGAAAATGAAATAAGAAAGGTAATTAACACGAGACTAATTAATTTATCTAAATTACTTTAAATAATAAAACTTAAATAAATAAATACATCTTAAAATCTAAAAATCTATTAGTACCTAAACTTTAAAAACTTCAACTTTTAACTTGACTATGAAATAATCAAAATAGCAGCTCTTATTTAAATCATTTTTATCATGTGCTTTTAAGCTATAGACTCATATCTGGGGATCATTAACTTTAATAAGAATCTGTAGAGGGGAAAGATTTACATTTACGATTAATTAGATTTCGGAAACGTTTTTTTAAAAGGGTTTTTCATTTAGTTTTAGATTGGGAATTACAAGCAATAGAAACAAGTTTCATGCCAAATACGAATTAATATTTATCCTTTGTCTGCATACTTACGAATCTATGATCGTTAGAGTTAATATACTAGGTTTAATAAATGAATTTAAAATAAGCTAGGGCTAGCCGCTTAAGGATTTAAGTATATAAAGATTGAAGTTAATTTTTTTTTGTGAATTCCTAATACATACTCATACAGTCATGTATCGTAGATAGATAGTAGATAACAAATACTAGGTAGAAAAAGATGCGAATTTCGAAAGGGTCGATTCTCCAGGCCCAGTTTAAACCGTCTCATAGCTATACCGAATTGACCTGGCCATAAAGCAAGCAAACACAACGCCAAGAATTTCAATAACTCCAAGAGTAATCCCAACAGTTCCAAGATGCTCAATGGAAATATCGCTGACTGCCTTGTCCAAGCACCCCTGTAATTAATAAAATATAATATAATTATGTAGATTAATTTATAAATGATTTTATATGCAGGTTTATACTGAATTCTTACCTGGGTATAAACGAGAATGCCATCAGCCACTGGGTCAACGAAGTTCACATCCTTTCCGCAATCAATGTGATCAATTCTGCAGCAAGAATCCGGGACAGTTCGGTTGATGGGTTTCACTTCTTTCCAATCCGTATAGGTATTGACTCCACAGCAGTGAAGCTTTAAATAATTCATTAATTAATGACCAGGTCTGAAATTAAAGGGAATATAAGACTTACTCGATGTTGCATCAGATCCCAGGACTTTCGGATTTCCGTATCATTGTTGTAATGGTTGATAGTGTCATTCATTCCTTTTTCAAACAATTGCTCGACATCATCTTGTAGGGTGTACGCTGCGATTCCAGCCCCCAATTGCAATCTGAAATATGGATTCAAGGATATATTATGACATTATATAAAATAATAAATATATTAAACAATTGGTTCATAAACTTACATGAGGATCAGAGCGACCACGACAGAATACTTGAGAAATAAAGATTTAAAATTAAGCTTGGAATTTATTTATAAATCTTTTTTTACCATCATCATAAGACAATGATTTTCTTTGACAGCTCCGCAGCATCCTAGAAAGCTGACAAAGATTGTGATGGCTCCAGCAACGATAAAGATATTGGGTGGAGCGGTGAGGGAGTCTGGTGGTAGAATGTGCAGATAATTATTGAATCCAACTTTTGTGAGAACTCCAACCGTGATCAAAACAATCCCAAAGATCTGTTAAAAATTCATTGAATAATTAGTTAAGGTAGGTAGATTGCATAGATCTGCATCAGTTGTATTCAGAACATTATTTTTCGCATGTGAATTGTAATTTGCATTAACACGCAATTTGCGTGACGCAAAGTCAAATTATCCATTTTTTGACCTCACCAATGACACTCGATTTGTGTCATAAATCATAATTTTGGCTGCTTTTTGTCCATATACTTTAGATCATTGACTTTAAAGCAATTAGAGTAGCTACTTGAGTTTCTCAATTTAAAAGAGCACATTAAACTCGATGGATTTGAATTGAATTTTAAGTTTTTTTTTTTCAACAAAAGGGAAAGGGCCGTGCATGGATTGAATGACGCACTCTATAATAAACAACATAATATTTATCAGAGAAACAAAAGAGTGATAAGAGTCAATATAATGGATTTTGTAATAGTGGATACTGGATACTTCACAAGTTTATTTATTGTAGTTGGAAAGGTTAGCTGTAAAGTCTGTACAATTGTCAATCCTAGTAGGTACTACAAATACTCGGTATATGCATATTGATATACCTAGCATAAGTTGTATTTTATGAATTTATGATGGATGAAATCATGAAATCATTTTAATATGACATGAGTCAGATGGAAACTTTAAATAAATAATGTGGTATTGATTAAATTGCCTGTTTTCAATATATTATATATTATTTCATGGCACTTATGCTTGTGTACACTAAGGCTTTTGAACGAGGATGACCCCTGAGCCGATATGGTGTGGATTAGTTGCCGAGGACCTTGATCTTGCCTGGGAAGCAAGTTGAGGTCAATCGGTCCATGGGGGTGGCAACCAGGGTCAATTTTATATTTAGTATCCCCTAGATACGTTATAACCCCATATGGGCTAATTATATAAAGGCTTTTGAACGAGGATGACCCCTGAGCCGATATGGTGTGGATTAGTTGTAGAGGACCTTGAGCTTGCCTGGGAAGCAAGTTGAGGTCAATCGGTCCATGGGGGTGGCAACCAGGGTCAATTTTAGATTTAGTATCCCCTAGATACGTTATAACCCCATATGGGCTAATTATATCTCGGTAATTTAGGACTTATTGGGAATTTTTTGAAGTAAATTGGCATTCTGGGCAATTCAAATACGTAGAATTTTGTGGTGAAGCCCATTTTAGAGTAGGACGTCGGGAAATAGTTCTGAAATCAGAAAATATCTCAAAAAATGGCAGATTTGGGATAAATCCGCCCGTTTTTTCATTATAACTTTCGTACGCTTTGATCAATTGACTTCAACCTTGGCACATATGACTTTTATGACCTCCCCTCCTTCAATATTGATTTTGGAATTCAAAGGTCGAAGGATTAGGGATTTATGAATTTTCTAAAAAATTTTGGATTATTTATTGTACAATATAATAATATTACTATTGTACCAATATACTATATTTAGGCTCAATCTAAGCCCAATTTTTTAGCTTCGAATCATAAATATTTGTGATGTGACCAATAAAGGCTCATGTCGATCTGGAATTCTGAACGTTATCAAAAATATATAAATTGGTGAATACATAAATTTCAATCCAAAGCCCATCGGAATCAATCCGATTTTGGAATTTCAAATCTTAAATCCGCTCAATTGAAGGGTTGAGAGTGAAAAGAGAGAGTGGAAAGCGAATGTGAGTTGGATAGGAAATGGGCGTTTGAGTAGGATTAGAAGGAGAATGGGAGTGGGGGTAGGAGTAGGTGTGGGAAGGATAGGAGGAGTGCGGGTAGTTACATGAGTGGAAGTGAAAGTGGAAGTTTTAGTAGTTTGTGGAGTGGGGGATAGGAGAGGAAGTAGAAATGGAAGTAGGAGAAGGAATAGAAGCAGGAGTAGGATTTAAGGGAGTATTAGGGGTGGATATGTAGGAGTAGCGGTGGAAGTGGGAGTAGCAATGTATGTAGAAGTAGAAGGGGGAGAGGGAATAGGGGAGATGGGGTGGGAGTGAGAGTGAGAGTGTGGAATAGAAGGGAAATTTATTAAAAGTAGGAGTGGGGATAGGAGTGGGGTAAAAGTGGGAAGGTGGGTAAGAGTGGAAGTTTGGGTT
>JAAZTK010000854.1:0-16907 GCA_036507255.1 Megalothorax incertus
GAAAAGCACCATTTTAAGCTTTACAAAATCGTCAAATTTTGAAAAAATAATCAATTTCCCCATAAGGTATATGTTATAAGAAATCAAAAAATTCGACCGCTCGCGGTCGAAAATTTTGTATATATATTAGCATAGGGAGAAAAATTTTTCATAATTATTATAAGTCGGGAGAAAATTTTTTTTCCCCAGAACTTTTTCCAGTCACGGTTTAGAATTTAATTTAAATTAAAGTACTTAAAATTCTTAAATCTAAACTAATTTTAATGATCTTAATGCAGGAGCAAAGACTGAGGAGGAACTGAAGACAGCCATGGACTACTTTTTTCCAATGGTAAAGCTTTTCATCAAGCTCTAAGACGGCTACCAATGACCTTTTTGGATTATTACTTTCAAATTCTCTTGCAAATTGGAAATTACTTTAAAACTTTCAACGATACTTGGTGCTTCCTTTGTCGAAACCCTTCCAAAATTAATTTAATTTAAATGCTTTTGATCTGATTTAATTATATTTTATTGATTTATTCCAATTTATTCAGAATACAGATCCAATTACCTCTAATTAACTTTTTTTTTACAAAAAATTAAATTAGGATAACTCGAACTTCATTACTACTTGTTAAATCTATTTATATTTAAGTAGTATGGATAAATATACTTTTATTAGAGTTTAAATAGAATTTATATTAATATTAATTGAAGAATTGGGAAGGAGTAATACAGACTATGAACTAATAATTTATAAAGTAAAGGATAAATATACATATTGTAAGCCAATTGGGGATTTTTTCAAGTCAATTTAAGATGGGAAATAATTATAATAATATAAATCAATGAATTTTGTAATAAAGTGCCTAATTTGAATAATTTCTTAAAAGTTTTCAAAAGGATCCAGTTAATTAATTATTTAAGACTTTTTGATAATTCATTTTACAAACTTTTAGCAAGTTAGAGGCCTTTTAGTCGATCGCAAAATAAAATCTGTCCTTTTTAAAAGTTTCCAATTAAGATCTTGGAGCTATATATTAATTATTAGCTTAGAGTTAATTAGTCCATAAATATAGTCTATATAAAATACACAGCTACAAATCTGGGAGGATTCCTTCAAGAGGAATCCTCGGAACCCTCCCCAAAGCCATTCCAAGGCATAATGTGATCATTTCCGTGAACACCTTCGGTGTGAGGTCGCAGAGGAGGGTCGTTTGGAACCTATAAAACCGACATAACAATTTAAAACCACCAAGTTGAGATTTGAAGTCACACCGCCTTGCAATTAAATTAAAGCCGGATGGTAATTGAAGAGATTTTGAAGGTTGGATTGCAAAATAATTCAATTTTGGAAAGTTTCAAGAAAAAAATTAGGGATTTTGGACATGATCTGGGATTTAGAATACGAGAATTTATCCAGTGCATTTTAAGGGTCTCTATCTATTGTAAAATACCATTTTATTTGTATGAAGATGTTGTATCGGTCAAAGGAGGACCACACAGGGTGGGATGTTGAGGATGCGGCCCAGGGTCCATTAATTTAACGGTCTGAGTCGGCCCCCCCTGGGTTCCAACTCCCTTATTATTAATAACTCAATTCAAATGAACATTTCGAGGGATGCACTCTCGTCACCTCCAGAGTTCCTCATGAGGAGATTCCTCTTCCAACTCCCATTAAAATATATGTAATCCGTGTGTAACGGCCTCCTAATAATAGATTAATGCCCCTTGCCGAGCAATTCTAAACTCCAATTACTCAATGCAATGGTCAGAGTCAGGGCCATGGGAAAAATATTTGACCTGTCCAACCATTTTATTAAAACCATCAATTTATAATGCAGCCAAATTTCAAGCATGTGAAAAGCTCATTGAAATCATTCGGGACTTTGAATTTCAATAAAAAAATATTTTAGCAAAAGACGCCAATGCAATCCTTTAAATATTATATGGCACTGGCCGCCCTTGGACGTGATATTTGACCCAAGTGCATGCATTTTAAACCCTTAATTATTAAAAGCACGTGAATTTTGACAATGCGATCAATTAATGATATTATATTATGTAAAAATTCAATAAATATCACAAATAATTGATCCTGGAATTTACCTGGTCGTTCAAAGAAGGGTACATGGTCATCTTGCGGAACTTTTAGCAATACTATTTTGATTTAATTAATATAGATGGCTCCTGAGATCACGAGTTCTTTCAAAAATTCACAAGACTAATCCTAAGTAAGCCCCTAAACTGGCAGAATTGCATTGCATTCCGTTACCATTTTACAATATATTTTAATTAATTAAGATCTTTCCAAATAGCCCTTTCAGTACATAAGTAGCAGCTCAAATATTATAGGAAGTTATGTATGTATTTAAAATACCCAGATCCTTAACTAAATGACACTGTAAAGGTCAGGAGAGTGGACTTTTTGAGGTGACACCGACGCCGTATAACTCGTCATCGAGAAGTAGGGCATGTATTTGATATAGCATTTTATTTGGGTTTTTTGCTCACCTAGCTGGACAGGATGTCAATTTTTCGAGAAATAAAAATAATATCAATAATCCCGTTAGTATTCTGCGTTTTTTTGATGCCCTTTTCCTGAATTTTCGGATTCCATGTACTAGGAGGAGTTCAGGAATAAGTGAGATACTGACTATTTATAATCATATATTCGTTTATTGTCATTACTCTATCGGATTTTAATAATATTGATGAACTGATTGATAAATTTGATATTCGTAAGTCGAAAGGATTCCTGGAATTAAGTTGTTATAAACTGGAAATCATCTATCCAAAATTAAGAATTTTAAATGAAAAATAATGATTTTTTTACGTCTACTTAAGGTATGCTATACTTGGGTAATTATACAATATACGAGTAGTAAATGTACAATAATACGATTATATTGCATACGGATTACGGATATCCTAAACGTATTGCTGATTAATTTACTGTCGTGCTGATATTGAGATTATTTGGATTTTGAGTAATATTTTATTATTTATTAGTTTAAAAATCGAGATATCTCTTTATTGGCTATATGTTTGAAAACAAATTACAATTGGTCTACAATAAAGCTATAATATTTAAAATTTTAATCAATTTTGATACTAGTTGTATTACTACTCACTAAAAAATAAAGATGCCAATCTATATAAAGTATGAGATTGATGATAGAATACTGAGCTTTAAATATATTTCAAGATCTACTGCAATTATCATTATTTTGAAAAAGTCAATTAAATTAATATAAAAAACGGGAGGGTGCGGAAAATACAAAAAAGAACGGTGTAAATCTCAAAACAAATTAAATATTAAATTATAATTAACCAGTTATCCAATAAATATTGGTATACTTATCCTTAATTAATACTAGCATGGATGTAATATATTGGTAATTAATTAAATATAATTATAAAATTAAATAAAATCTGTATATTAAATTGAGATTGGTAGAAAAAATAAATGTACAATGATCTGTTCCTAATCTAATCCTATAAATGACAACATTTGACAAAATTGAGGTTAAATATTAAATACACTTTGCAATTTAACGCCCTAATATAGTGGTGTTGGAGGGTGTAGAGCTCATCCATCGTTAATCAATGCTATTGGTGTCATCGGTGGAAATGACTGTCGAGGATGGGGCGGTGGGTCTCCGCGTCCCCCTATTTTTCTTCTTCTTTCGGACAATATTTCGACACCTTTATTTTTAAAAATTAATTAATTAATAATTAAATCAATTAAACGTGTATTTAAAACCTGTAGACATAAGCAGGGATGCTAAGGTCATCATCTGTCCTTATACAAGTCTCCTCTGTCGCACATTCGCACCTTGAATTGGATTAAAATTCAAGAATTAATTAATTGTCCAATTAATTTATGTTTAAATTCAACTTACGAGCTAGCAATATAATATTGCGAGTTTCTGGAGAATGGTTCATACACTTCCCAACCTAAAAAAATGCAAATTGTGATTAAAAATGCGTTCCAAAATTAATTAAATTAATTAAAAGTATTTGTAATTAATTAAATTAATTAAAACCTACCACAAACTGCGTTGGTTCGACATTGTCTGCCTATCCTTGGGGCAGGCTCAGAGTTGTTTGAGCTGTGAGAAGAGTCTTCAATATCTCTGATGGATCTCTGTTTAATTAAAAAAGAATTTTATTCAATCATCGTCAATTAAAATGCTAGTAATATATATTAAATTAAGGAATTAGCGATCGATTAGGCAGTGAATCTCGTATGATGCTTAATATGCTAATTGAAGCCTAATTCTAATCAAAAAGGCATTGACACCGACACTGGAAGAAGTCTGGAATCCAGACTCTGGATTCTGGGTTCGAATTCGGCCAATCTTAAACTCCTAATCTAAAATTGAGTGCTAAATGAAATTGATGATTCATAAATTTTGACATGTTTGACCTCTTTGGCCCTTTAACGAGGTCTAAGACAGCTTGAAAAATGATTAAGTGGCTCGATGGACCTCTGAAAGGCCGTCTTTGATTAAAATTGTTTAAAATGCGCAGTGGGCATCAAATTTTTAATTAATCTTTGCCCTCTGCCTCCTAAATAAGTTGCTGAACGCCTCTTTTAACGGCTTTGATTGATGGCCTGCGTCATTTAAATTCTGCAAAATATTTTGATGGATCCCAATTGAAATATTCTTGGAATTTGGGATAAGTTTGACCGACCTCCACCCCCATGAGGCCATCAAGAGTCGATTGATCGCGTGATTTTCGAGATCACATCCGTCTCATCCTATTTAATCCGCACAATATTGAGTGGGTTGATGGTAGAATGTCTGGAAAACTAATAAATAGAGTCACCGGGTTCAATTTGATCCAATTTGGGCTAATTGGATCAAGTGTAGTAGTATGATGAATGTATTTACAATGTGCAAACATGCCCAACAATGTTTATGCGTAGCCGAGCCATTCGTTTAGCGTTTAATTATGTGTGCTTCGATTCATGAATATATTAGGACCACATTGTGGTCAAATAGAGCCAGTTTTTTCACGGGTAAATGCGTAGTTTGGCTTCTATTTGCACATACATTGCTACTACTAGGCCATTATAATCTATCCCATTCTTATCTAATGTTTACAATTACGCAATCCAAATTGGGGGAAATTCTAGATAAAATTCTGATAAAAATTGTGGAAGATTTTTGAGAAATCCTCGACAAAAAAATATAAGCTACAATTGATAATCTTTAAGTAAACTTGCAAGTAAAGAGATCCTGTCTACTGGACCTCAATCAATCAATCATTTGACACTTGTCTCAATTTAATCTATCGAGGAAATACTATATGATATTTAATGCGTCTCGTGGATTGAGTCCGCACTCAATGCACTCCTTTTGTATTTAAAAGTACAGAATTCAGACAATGATTCTTTGAAATGAGCACATGCTTTGCACAATTTAATTTAATGCCTCCGAGATTTATCAAATGACATCCCTCGACTTGGCTAAACCTCGTAGCACTAATTTAAGACAATAAATTCTTTGAAATTTGATTCTGATTGAGTCTTTGAGAGTCTTTAAGAGTCTCCGGCTCGACGGCAATTCAATTTGCAACGCTGGACTCAAAATATATGCAAATTTAGGGCATTTGGTCATTGGTGGTAGCTGTAATTTGGCCCAAAGTGGCCCAGAATAATTGGCAAAGACGCTTTGGGGCAAGTTGAGGAGATCTGAATGAATTTCTGATGCAATCCGACACAAATTTGAGACATCCGAGTCGGATATCGGATAATCCGACCCCAAAAACAGATTTTAAAAATCGGAAATCACTCAAATTTATTCCAAATACTTTACCGAATTAAATTAGAGATTTTTTAAAAATTGCGGACCTTTTTAACGAGCGCAGAGTTGACCTGATGGTGTGTAGATACGAGTAGGAGGAGTAAACTGGCAGCAGCCAGGGCTGATGAGGTATATATCTTCATGGCGTAACGGCGTAAGGAGTTGTGAGGTGTGGAACACACGAGGTTACTCGAGAAGTAGTGAGGAGCTGCGAAGTACAGTCGGGTTATTTATACAAGTTCCAACTTGTTTCGCGGATGAATGGAACACAGGTGTTGAGGAGGCCACGAGGGACGGAGGAGGAGGAGGAGGAGGTAGTCGAATGAGAACCAGCTTGTGACTCAGAGGATCTTTGTAGCTACTCTCAAATGGGATCTTGAGGAGGAGGTGGAGGTGGAATATGCGTAATTCGTAGCGTCCGTAGACAAATAGTCTCTCAATTCCGCGTAAAACCGCTTTAAAAATAGGATGGTGTTTACAAATAAGAGATTTGTGTGAAAAAAGATGGTTCAGGTTCAGTTTCGGTATAAATCTGAGACGTGTTTAGCTTTGGTGGATGGATTGGAGGAGCTTTTATAGCCTCCGTGAATATTACATCATGTTTGAAGCACATTCCTCTCGTATATACCGAGATATGTGCGGTACAATCATCTCTTTGTCACTTGGGGGCTCGAGATTGTATACCTTGTGACTGGAATCTGGATCGAATGTGTACAAATATCATATCGTAGTATATCTAGTATTAGTAAATAGAAAGCATATGACTTTAGACGGACGGGGGCTGATAAGAGTTCATTCATAAATGGTTGCACAACTGGAAATGGCCAGAGTCAGAGTCTGGAAGACTGGAGAACTCGCATACGAGAAGACATGATGACCTCTTATTCATTCATAGCTTGGAATACTCTTTAAAATACAAATATGCTCAAATTCCAGCACCTCCAGGCTGATATTTAGTGAAATTATCATTGCATTCCTCACCCAACTTTCTATTTCTAAATTATTTCTCAAATATTGGCCGATTAACGATAAGTACATGATATATTGGAGTCCCTACTATTAGATAGGACAGTATAGAGGAGTTTTTGTGACTGGAGTGAATAAAGTAGGTGAAAAAAAGAGGCTCAGGCTGACCTTTAGCATGTAGAGTGAATGACAATTGCGTTCTTGGGCTTATCAATGTATTTATCAATGTATATATCCGTATATTTAGTATTTCGAAATAATCTAGGATTAAATATCTGGTCAAATATTGTATTTTAATAGCTTATGAAGCGATACAATTATTACAAGCGGTCGTAGTGCTTATAATTGCGTTGAATAGGAAGTTTTATCACCCCAGAGGCCAACGGAGTCGAATGGTCCGAATGATAAGGGTTTGATTGATAAAATAAGAGTAAAAGTGTATATTTATTATTTAATAATACAAAGTAATACGCATTTTGAGTTCGAGATACTACGAGTGGAAAGAAAGGGGTAGTAGTTTTAAAAAAGCACAAATATTCCATTCATTAAAAAAATGACCATGTTTCGCAATGGACCAATCTTAAAGCCTACAATATGTATACCTATATCGATATCCTATCCATTATGGTAGTACTACAATATAAAGATTATTGGATTTTATTCGCTTATTAATATTTGGAATGAGATGAGTCAACGGAGCGAGCACCTGACACCACACCTGACTCCTGAGGATTCTCAATAATATAATCGAGGGCATGCCTTAATATTCTAATTTCAAGTGCGACCACCTGAGGATGATGGTCGATCAGACGGACATCAACGGAGGAATTATTAAGGTAGCTACTAGCTTGGCCAAGAAGTGAAATCTAGAAGATCGAATACTAGTAAGGTAGGTTAATTTACGAGTCTGTCCATCTGGGATGTAATTATTATGGGACGAGTGTAATTTAATTAGGGGAAATGATGGCGTGATCCAATTGTTAATTTATGGTAGAAATTGCCATAAATTGGCCTTAAGCATTCAGTTTAGAGATACAGATCATGAGATGAGATCATCCAGAAAAAGTTTAGAGAGATTGGATTACAAATGCGCTATTTGGGCACTTGAATATTTTGAATTCTCACTTGATTCTATAATATAATTTTATTAATTAACCAATTGTAATCCTTCCAAGAATTTATAAATGCGAGGGTATGCAAAACATGAATATGACTACTGCAATTGCAAATTGAAATCAATTTAATTTTAAAGTCTCTAAAGGCATTAGGTATATTGAATTGTTCGAATAGTTCCTGGAATGGATAATCAGTCCGCTTTTTTATGGATAATCACACTTGCTTCACTTTATTATTTTTTTTGCATACTTTTACGAGGAAATGTCAATAAGAATAAAATATTAAGAGTATAGTACATATTACAAAATCAAATGTCAAATTGTCACTAAATTTTAAATTAATGTTTGAATCAAATACATAAAAATTCTAGATTAGAATTCCTAATTAATTGCTTCTTACCGATATACAGTAATCCATAATCCTACTAAAATTATTCAAATTAATTGCAAATTATACTTGGATTTATTTCGAAAAAATAGCTCTTTTTCCTAAGCTCAACTCCCCTAAGCTAACTAAGCTAACCTAACTCCCTAAGCTCAACTCCCCAATAATTGACAATTATATCAATCACCCATAGGCTATGACTGGATAATCCAAGTATTATAGCCCTTTAGATTATTACTAATATTTAAACTAGAAATTAGAAAATTCAAAATATATATCTAAAATTACAGATACAAATATTTAGGTCCAGCCCTATTTAACATGCAAATATAATTGATAATCTAATTAAAAGTTCTCTAAAGGCATCCCAAAACTGTAGCATTAATTTCTATCGGTTTGATCTAGATTGCATAATTATTAATTACTATTAGCGGCTATACTAAGCCTATACTAACCCTATAGGATATAAGATATTTAGAATTAGTCGATATCTAGATATAAAATCTAGGAATTTAAATTCCCCCATAAGTTTAGATATGATTCAGAAACCTGCAAGTCATCTTTGAAAAATTCGTAAACAAATTATGGCCCGAATGGCCATTAATTTTAGAACTGTGCCTGCCTCCAGATATGCCCATAATTTAAGGATTGCATCATTGGGGGTTTTTTCCAAGAAAAAATCAAGATCCGGAACTGGATTTCATCGTACATTCAAATGGGGGATTCCAAATGAGATCCACGCGTCGTGGATTTTTAATTTCTTTTTCAATTAACTTTAAAAATTTAGGTACTACTCGAAAGCAATTAACCGAATTCTGAGAAATTGCCATTTGATAGCGCTAATTGAACCCCATAAAATAAGTTTAAACTCCCACGTATTAAATGACAATTAAATTTCAAGTTCATAAAACGCTTCGGATCTTGAAATATCAGCAATCAGCAAGTTTTATTACAATTTCCCAAAGGGGGGACCCTTTGCATTAGAGTACCGTTTCACAAGGTCGTAAAAAATAAATGAAATAAAATCCGGGGATTAATAAAAAAGCTGTTAATATTCATCAACGATTTCACGGGAATAATTAAGCATTACAATTCCCTTGAATTCTAGTACACTGACCCTTTTATACTCCACTCATATATGCAATTATAATTTATATGCATGAATTTAATAAAAGTTGGAGTTCAAAAGAAATGTGAAGAATTGACAATTTGAACGTGGATTTCAGAGGTCAAAAGCTTGAATTTGCGACAAAATTCTACGAATTCAAACAATTTTTAAATTACATTTCTATTTTCTATTACTAAATTAGTTATACTATTAGTTATAATCCAATATAATGGACAAATGTGTCTCGAATGCCAATTAAATTAAGTTTTTATAAATTAAATGTAGGATACATGGGTTCTTTATGAAGTATGGTGGTTAAACCGCCTCTTCCTCGTTCCTCCGCCTTCGTTTCGGGTCGGGGCTGGGGCTCCGAGATCTGCAAAACAAAGCAGAGGATTGTTGCTTAAAAAATCTTTAATTTTTACGTAGAATTTAAAAACTACTAATTATTAATCAATATACGATACATAGGTAGGTGCTTGCTATAAAGATATCGTATAATCTGCCTATGTCCGATGGGTAAAGCTTACCTTTTACGCATCTAATACTACCTAATCTAATCGTATGTGATTGTGGACATATGAGAAACACCTTTTTTTGCTCGCTCCCTTTCAATTCCCAGAATGTCTGTGTATCTTTCACCGCAAAACGTTTTACAAGGTCTTCAGGTGAGACTCCACGAGGGAAAGGTCAATGCAACAAATAGCCATACATATAGGGCTTTAATAGAAACTATTCATAGGTAATGGTATGATCCCTACATATCTTTTAGAATGAATCACATTTCATAATGGTATACCTACCTATACCTAGATATATTAAGTATTCTAAAGGATCATATCGTCGTGGATCTTATCAAAATTAGGGCAGGGATCCGGAGTCGGATTTTCCCAATCCGAACAGATCAGATTGGGATCATTTTTAATCGGATATCCTTCCATTTGGATCAATTTCAATCCGATATAAAGCATCAGATTGTTCAGATTATCCGTCAGATTTTGGGTAATAATATTTTAAAATTCGATTAATCCGATTTCAATTCAAATAGACTCAGATTGAAAATCTATCACAAATCTGATTGGGATTTCAATACGATTCAATTTTTGAACGTTTTGAACTTTTGACCCAAAACGTTTTGAACTTTTTAAAATCCCATCTCCCACTGGTTCGAAACGTTTTGAACTTTTGACCCAAAACGTTTTGAACGTGTTTAAATCCCATCTCTCCACTGATTCAAAACGTTTTGAACGTTTTGACCCAAAACGGATTTCAGATCGCAGCCCTAGACTCAAAAAAACGATTTTTGAAGGTACAAAATTAAAGGTAGTCCCGGCTTATGAAAATAAGCATTATAATCCTATTCAACTTCCAGGAATTGCCTGACTAACCCCTCCTCATCACTATCAGTAGAATAGGTAGGTACTTATATCAGGCAGGAAATATCAAATTAGACACCCTCGGAAGAATCTTTGGAATTCATACGTATTACTTGCACGTGCTTCCTTAAAAATATAAAAATATGATCTCACGGGGCATGTGTGGATTCACCCGAAACTAATTCTCGTAATAAAATCATTGGCGGAAATGATGTGTAATGATATCGTAATAAAATTAAGAGTATAAATGTCATTATTGGGATTTATTGCTTGATAAATTACTACTTATCTAGTGGTAGGTAGTAGTACTAGTAAGGTATATACGTGTAATTACTCGAACACCATTCACATATACTTAATATACATACATAATTAGAGAATTACACTTGCAATCTAAAAGTTAAAAAGTCCAAAAACTCTAATCTTTTTTAAATACGTTTACAAATCGTTTTTTTAAGTAGCCATACAAGGTATATATCTATTATTTTAAGGTATATAGGTAGGTATAATTCACAAAGACAATGTAAGTACAGTGGCTTCTCATTTTATACACAATAGGTCTATTTACAAATTAAATATAATCAATTATATAATGTAAATACAGGCCGAACTACACAAGTCTAATCTAATCTAATTACATAGGTAGGTAGGTAGGTAGGTAGTATAGGGATCTGTCTTATTAAGCCTAAGCGAGTTGGGATTATCATTTAAAACTGTACAATTAAAATATTTAAAAAACTACCTATCAATTTAAATGGCTTGTATAAAATTGCATCTTTTTGTCCCCCTTTAAAAAGTCCAATTTCCACAAAAATATAGTTTTAATCCGGAATGGAATGGTGGTGGTTTTTAGATTGTTTTGTTTTGTTCACAATGTGATATCATATAGTTAATCCTAGGCCTATTTTTAGTTTAAGTTCCTTCATTCAGTCCATATTCCGTTTGTTTGTAATTCATTTTTACATCTTAGGATTAATACTAATAAATATATATGCCTAATATAGCCCTAATTTAAATCTCGAGTTTATGCCAGGATTTAATTTAATTTATATGTAATTACGTAATCCTCTCAATCCCATTTTCAAGGGCTCTCCGACCTTGGTGGGGGAATTGTAGTTGAACTCCCTTGACTCGTATCTTTTAACGTACGGAGATTTAAACTCATGTTAATGCGTAGCCGGAGCCAGATAATGCTTACAATTCCAGGAATGAATTTTGCGCAGAGAGATTGATGAAAGAGAGAGCTAAATGGCTGGATTCCTTAATTATATATATATGTAATGGCTAAGACCTAAGTGCGTATACAAGTGGAGCAATTTGCAAAAACAGACCTGGTATTTACTACTATATCCTACTATTATACAAATTATAATCCAATCATAGCCCACATTTTGATATTCAGTCTTTGTGTTTTTTCCTGATTGACAATGTGTGTGTGTGTTAATTCCTATATAATATTTTGAATAATATTTGTATACCTTTGAAATGTACGTTAGAATTCCCTATATAATATGATACTATTGTATTACATGCACTGCTTATACGAATGAATATGATATTGATTAGAATTTAGGATAGTACAAATGAATAGACCTAGTACCTAGAATAACTAATAATTCTTTTTCTATTGCCTAAATATTTAAAAGTCAATCATGAATCATACATAAATATTGCATTCGCACGAGAAATACTCCTAATATCCTATGAGAATCTTCTATTTAAATAAACCAATTCAACTCATGTAAAACGCAAATATTGTAATAATCTTGGCTATATGGCTTCAATTAATTAAATCCCATTAAATATTGTTTTTTTAGAAGATTATCTTCTGCGTAATTGTAATACAAGTCATATAAGTATTCAAAACCAATAGAATATGTCAGGTAATAATACATAAAAATAAATTTATCTTTAAATAAAACGTGTTTTAAATCTTTATAAATTCATAATATGATCTGTGTTAAAGAATACACCGTATAACCGTATGCGGATATGTTAAAAACTCGACCCATTCTACAATTCCTTACTTTTGCCAATGCAAAGTGTAGAACTAGACTCTTATGAGAAAAAATAAAAATAAGTCCATCCCCCCTACAAATTTTAAAGTTTTAGACCAAAATCCTGCCACGCTTTTTGGAAATATTGAGGAATGGCACATGAATATGATTTTGGAGACTCTCATACAACGTCTATCATTTGAATTTCTGAATAAATTAATAAATCTTAACAAATTATGAGGGTTCATACGGCATTATATATCGTAAAGCTAACTCTTTCTTACGGATACTCTTGCGGGGAACTATGTTATATTAGTAGGTAGGTAATGATTAAACTTTAAAGTAATAATAGAGTAGTATAGCGGATACACCTAAGCAAAACATGACCCTTTTGTCCGTCACTAGCCCCGTCATTCTTTCCCTACAATACCATATAGAATCGTATAAATATATTGTATTTCGAACTAAAAAGTAGTAAAAATGTACAAAAAACGTTTGGACGTACCTCTGTTCCGCTTCTTTTTGCTTTTGCTTAATCTCTCGCAATTTACTCATCGTTTGCTCCTTTTTAAGACGCCTTCGGAGTGCCTCCTCGTCAATTCCATTCGTCCTTTTTTAAAAATTAAAGTCAATTAGTCTCAAAATGAAGTTTTTAAACGAGGGAACTCACTTGACATGCGTATTATTGGATCTAGACTCATCCTCGTCATCTTCAATCTTATCTGAATCACTCCCATCATCATCAGAATCCTCTTCCTCTTCACTTTCCGTATCAAAACTATCCGAATTCGGTACTGGAGGCAGGGGTCTTACATCCAGCTCGCTTATATTCTTATCTATCACTGTAAATCATATTAAAAATCCATTATTTACCTATTTATAAATGCTTTGTATTGAATATACTTTTTTGGAGTTCATTTTCAATGGGCAAAGATGTAATACGGACTGGAACGGGTGGTTTTTCATCTTCTATCCTTGCTTCATGGCCATTCTCTTCCTCAGGGAATGAGGTGACCCCTGAAGAGAGTAGCTGAGCTCCTTCTAATATGGCTAGGTAGGAAAACTATGCAAAAAAGGATTCAATTAATACAAAAAATCGTTAAAAACATGTAATTTAAAGCTTGCAAAGGTAACTTACTCGAAGCTGATCCGCAGTTTGAATCAAACCCATACGAAATTTCCTCATTTCAAGTAGTAGCTCTTTAACATTGACCTCACACCCTTGTTCCATGAGATGGAGGATGGTATCCACCAGGCAAAATGTTCCAGACCTCCCTATCCCCGCAGAGCAATGGACAATTGGTGGCCCATCACAATTGAGAGACCCAGAATCCCTTACAGATTGAAGGAAATGAAGGAAAGCCCGAGGTGAAGAGGGAACGCCTGCATTACATAACGTTATTTAAATGAGCATCTCCCAAAAAAACTAAAATGTTACCGAAATCGGGCCATGTTACATAGTGGAATTGATAGATTTCAAGCTTTTCCCCTGTGCTCAGCTCTTCAATGCTATTTGGAGAATATTCAAAGATTAATTTGGAATCATTTCGAGCTTAAAATACTAGTTAAAAAGCATACCAGAGACTACGCCGTATGAAATTATGATATTGCGTCTGAGAAAGCAAATGTATACGCAGCCCGACATCATCAAAGTCCATTGTATCCGATTCATCACCTCCGACTGGCCAATATTGAGAGCATTTAATCTGGAAATTAGAGAGGTTTTTTAAATAAAGCATTATTTAATTAATCCTAAGTAAAACATACCGTATTCTTTTCAATAACTCTATTTAGCATGAGAATTGCCTTTGACTTTTGCTCAAAACACATTTTCCAAAAATGTCCTTTAAAAATTATTAAATTCGGGTAAAATCCTCAATGGTAAATTAATTAATTTTAGAAATACCTGAAGTGTTTGGAAGTGGCCCTTGAGTTAGAATATATTTACGACCAGCTCTTTCCACCTAACACAATATAATCAATTAATATCGTATGAGCTAGCCATTTAAATGGATATACCTACCTTTACTAGACTGGCATTAATATAGGAGGGGGTTCCTTTAAGAATGACACGGGAGTGGTCATATGGGGACACATCACGGTATCGATTGAGGGGTTTGTTGATGGGGAGCCTTGCCTCGTGACATGAAAGATCCTCATTCCGACTCTCTTTTTTAATATTCTGAAAGAAAAATGTATTTAAAAATAGGATTTAATTTAATAAAAGCAATGAACTTACGAGATATACGCTATTCCATCCTATTGTGTTATCAATTTCGTCGAATTCTTCTTGAATCCGCCTGCTCGATTCTTCTAGCTTCATTTTGGCTGAATGGGCTGGTGTAAATCGATGAATTAATTGACCTGTAAAATGATAAACAGAAATTCAATCAATTAGTATATTGTAATCCAATAAAATCTTCAACTTTCAACTTACACTCGTTATATTTTTATGGACAAGTCTTTCACGGTTAAAATCCAATTCAGCTCGAGGAAAACACTGGAATAAAAATGACGAGATTAATTAAAAAATAAGCAATTAAATTCCACCTGAAATTAATAATTAGATCAATTAATTAATTGAATTCCACCCTCCCTAATCCTATAATTGATCCACAAATTAAATGTCAACAATTGGCCTGTTTTAATATTATGCTTTTAATGCCCTCAAAATTCAACAATTAATTTAATTAACTCTGAATTAATTGAGGGCTTAATTGAGCAATCGACAATTACCTCAATTAATTAATTAAATTTAAAAACGAACAAGTTTTTACGGCACAATTAAAAAAACCCATTGAAAATTGACAAGTGCGTCAAAGGACCAAAACTTGACCACCCAAAAAAAGGAATCTATGTCTGAATCCCCCCACCTCCTCCTGGCAATCAAAATCCAATTAATTACCTTTGTGAGGACCACTTAATTAATTAATTAAACTCGAATTTAATTGATTTTTGACGAAGAGGTCCTCCTCCGAGGGCTCAGAAAAAAAGGCTGGATTTTTTGAAAAGCGTATAAACCTTGCGACGAAAGCGGCAAATTAAATAATCCTAGGCCGGGGTCTCAAATTGAATTTGACACAAGTTCTCGAGTCCAAAATTGACCTTTGACCTCTCCAAAATGAGTATATTGGCAAAAAGACTGTGTATCCTATCCATTCGGTCTCATTCAACCCTATCAAATGTCAGCCTACCTCAACCAAAGCTGGATTTACGTGGATTTACAATTTATTCAAAAATTGTCACTTCAAAATTAATTTGTGGACATTGTTTCGTCACACCGTCGTCGTCACCCTCAAAGAACTTAATTAGAACATTGTCCTCATCTTCAACACCCCCAAAGGAGTCTCATGACAAGTCAAATGACTCAGAATCAAAATCAAATCTCAAGGAGGAGGAGGTACTGCAACCACAGGAAGAACCGGCCAAAAATGACGAGGGGTCCCTGGACAAGTTGTCGTCAATTCCTGGTGTAAAAGGTGGTGAAATTGAAGAGGAGATTGTGTACATTGGCCAGCTATCTGAGCAGATGAATTACCTCAAAATGTTTTCACTTGGGTCGTCTCTGATGGGGCTCGGGATGCAGGCAATGTATTTTCAACATGGGATCGGGGAAATGTCAAAGGGTCTCTTTGTTGTCGGTCTGGGATTCCTCTCCATCTTCACCTATGTCACCCCGATCCTCATCCACCTTCTCGCCAGGAGGTATATCACGGAACTCAAATATAATCAACCCCTGGACACTTATACTGCCACTTATATATCATTCTTCCTTCGAAGGGTTCATGTAAGTCAACACAATTGCAATAATTATCAATAAAACACTAATTTATTTTTAGTTTATTAATTAATAAATCCCAGATTGACAATGATGTAATTGTAGGGTATCTTGGCTCGTGTAGGTTCATTTGATTCATTAAAATCTCAAATTCCTACTCATTGCATTGGAGAACATTCACATTATGTATTGTAATTCCCAAAAGTTGTGATTAATAATTGAATTTATTACATTTACACTACCTACTTAGCATAGTCATACGGCATTTGTGGTTTGCTTCAATTCGTAATTTAAATTCCTTGTAATCTAATTCTGTATACGATAGACATATCAAATTAAATATGCCAAATTCCAAGCTTAAAATAATGAGAATCGAGGGGTGCA